>CAUYSK010000961.1:0-25461 GCA_963575035.1 Avahi laniger
TAAACACAGACGGAAAATAATGGCTTATAAGTGTCAGAAAGTTGAATGAGCTTTTTCCTAACTGGCTGTGGCATCGGAGAAGACCTTTTAAAATGATAACGGCTCTAAAGGAATAGCAGGGCAAGAGAGCCACTGTGGGTCGGGGTGTGCACCTACAGGACCCCTGGCAGTCCAGGGGTGGGCACAGGGCAGAGACCATGCGGCCAGGCCAAAAGATGAAAAGAAAAGTAGGGGTGTTGCTGTGGCAATGTCCCTAAATGTCACTGAGTCAGCGGTTCCCACCTAGTATAGATTATAAACTGTCACAGAGGCAAAATCTAATAGTGACAGGAAGATGCAACTCTTCATTTGTTAGAAGTCTCCTTTTACCAAAAGCAAATCACCTGATGAATGATAATTTTATCATCTATAAAACAGAGGAAGAAGGTAGTGCTTCTGTGAATTTAAAGTTTATTAATGGGGAACCAGAGACCCTACGGAAAAACAGCTAAGAATTCAGAGTATGTACCAGCTAAGTCACCCATCAAATACTGACCAAGTGCCACCACATGTCGGGCACTGTTCTGAGCCCTGGAGATGCGCGAATGGATCAGACACAATCCCCAGCCCTCGTGGCATATTGGGACACTCGCAAACATTCCAGGGAACACACTGCATGATTCAGAATAGAGGTGATGAGACTTTACGGCTGGATTCTAAGGGAAAGCATGGACTTCACCCAAAAGGTCAAGGGGCTGGCGTGGCCACATGTGTGGGGTCTGGGGTCAGACAATAGGAGTTTCCACCCTGGCCCCATCACATGACCTTGAACAACCGTCTAACATTAGGTTCCTTGCCTATGCCACGAGGGTGGTACGAGGGCATATCCTAGCACAGGGGGCAATACATGCTCACCACTGTTCTTTTTAATGAACTGTCAGACGAACATCACAGGGGCAATTTGTGGATTAACAGAAAGAATTTTTGAACAATTAAAACTGCTTAAAACTGGAGTTCGTTGCTTTGTGAAGAAGTGAGCTTTTTATCCAGGAAGGTTTGTGCAGAGGGAGGTTTACCATCTGCCCAAGAAATTTTAGAGGGGATTCCTATAATGGGAGGAGGGTGTGGCAGATGAATGTCATGTTTCTCTTCTTATAAGTTCCATGTTTCTTTGTTAACTTTTCTTCCTGCCTAGATTGAATTTATTATCTTCTAAACAGGAAGAAAGGAACATGAAGACAGAGGAAAACATAAGAACAGAAAAGTGTAAAGGTAAACTGTAATAAGTATTTAAGCATTAAAAGAATCACTGCAATAGAATATATTAAGAAAGTGGCAAGAATATCTTTGGCAAGCAGATCAAGTCTAAGAAGAGAGTAAAGAAGAGGAAGGTAGAGGGAAGTGTGCTGGATGGAAGTAAGAAAGAGAGGAAGGAAAAGGGAGTCGGTTCTCCCATCAGCCACAGGCAACGGAGACGCTGAACCAGCTTGGTTCTGCCTTGGAAAGCTGTGTGTGTGCCCTCTGTCCCTCACTATCCTGGCAGCCACAGACAGATCTATGTCAGGGTTGACCTCGTATGTCCTTTATGGCCCAGAACCTCACATACTGCTTATACAGCATGTTTCTACATACAGGGTGCATGCACGCCTCCAGCAGTGCACACGCTTTGAAACTGCCTGATTGAGAGTTTCTGGACTGGCCAAGGAAACCACTGGGGAGAGGCCACGTATTAGGCTAACAAGTGATCTATGGGGGCAATAAAGGGGGTGGCTGATGCCAGGAGGTCAGAGGCAGCCTCTAATGTCATCAAGAGTTGGATGGTTCCATCATACACTGTGCTAAAAGATCATGTTATATTTGCATATAATAATGTGTCAGCTTATTTTTGAGATCATGCCATTCCAAATTCAACATTTAGCCAGTAACTCTAGTTTAGTAATCAAGTCACTAAATCGTCCAGTCAGGACCTAGTACACCTAAGGTAGGAGGCCACTGGCTCGGAACTGAGATGCCACCAGAGATCATTGGGCACAATGCCCGTATTTCCAAAACTAACTCTAACTCATGTAATTTCTCCTCCATTAACTTAAAGGGGATTGAACTCTTCTGAGACATTCTTCTTTCTTTATTGACTACGAGAAGGAGGTATTGAATTTTTCTCTTTTGTTTAATAGCTTTAAAGATAGATGGAGGCTTTTAGATGTTCATCTGTTTTACTACTAAGGCATTCCGGATCGCTCCCAGTATTGCTTCTAGAACTCCAGGAAGTTGAATCTTCCTGTGTTTACAAGGATATCTAGAAAGACATTTCGATAAATGAAGCCAATACATCTATGAATAGCCAGTTACTCCTTTTAGAAAGCTACAATTGACCATCAAAAGGAAATTTATCTTAGGAAGACAAGAAAAAAAATGCATATATGTAAATAGTTATTGTCTATCTCAGAAAATACTTCGTAGTCCTTTTCTGGTCTTTGGCTAAAGAACTACTCAGTGTTTAACTTCTCATTTTTCAATGCTAGCTTTTTCAAACATTATGATAAACAGCATAAAGTGATCTACTTTCCCTGACACCTAAGAAAACTGATGTGTTATTTCAAAATCCGTTTCCCATTTGCAAGGCAAAAGACAAATACTTCTATAGTCATCATCCTCTGACAAATGGGAAGGACTCTTTGAATCAAAATTTTTGGAAAAAAGTTAATTTTTTTCTGAAAAGTATCTATCAAATGTTCCTTTATAATTGGATAATTTAAGATAATCCTTCGGTTAATCTCTAGCTGGAAGTAGAATCTTATAGTATCTGGCAATATTTAAAACAGTGCCTTGCAGGGCAGAAGGGAGTGAAGCGATACAAAGATTACAGTGATTTTTCAAATAGGGCTCTCAGAGAGCCCCTGGTGTGAGCACCATTGAGAAAATGAGGAAGACCCCCAGACCCCTCGTGGATCATAGGAGGGCAACAGAGCAGAGGTAGGACTCATGATAGTCTACCTTTGAATCCTGCTTCCCTGTCTTCTATAGTAGCTCTGTGACCCTGGACAAGGAGAACTAAATTTTTACAGCAAAAGGGTTATTTCTAATCCAAAGTACTGACAGTACATGGTATTGTCGAAAAATCATTTTCCTGGCCAATCTATCCAAACACATGGAAGTTCTAGATTTTCTTATAAAAATGAAATACATGAAAAAAGAACCTGTACCTACAATCTTTCTGGGATTTTGAGAGGCACTGCATTAATCCTGTTTACCAGCTGGGAGACCAAACATCTTCACTAGGTTGAGTCTTCTAGTCTATAAACAGGGTTATGCTTCTCTATTGATTTAGACCTTTAATTTTTTCATTATTGTTTTCTAGTTTTTAGCATATAAGTTCTATATGTGTTTTATTAGATTTACATTTAAGTATTTCATTTTTGAGCCATTGTAAATGTTATTGTATTTTTAATGCTAGTTTCCACATACTGATTGATACTACACAGAAATAACAATTGACTTTTGTTTGCTGATCTCACGGCCTATGACCTTGCTGAACTCATCTTTTGGTTCTAGATTCTTTTATTTGCATTTTTTTTTTTGCAGATCATTCGAGATTTTTTTAATGTTAGACAAGATACACAACAAAGAAGAAGCAGATATAAGAATAGTGGGCTATATGAATATGAGAGAAAGAGAATAAGGAAGAGTGAGTACCAACCAAAGTTTCCCATCGGTTATTTGCAAAAATACACTAATTTATATGGAAAGGCTAATGAACTATAATAGCTGAAACAGCTCTGAAAAGGAAGAATGAGGAATCCCTCTACTCAATTTCAAGACTTAGTGTACAGCTACGGTAATCAAAACCGTGGTATTGTGGAGGGACAGACACAGAAACCCAAGGAACAGAGAAGACGAGCCAGAGGCAGCTGCACATAAGCACGGCCAGAGGTTTTTGACAAAGGTGCAAAATCAGTCCAACAGAGGGAGAACAGACTTTTCAACAAATGGTGCTGGAATAACCGGATATCCACAGGCACAAGCATAAACTCTGTATCTCATACCTCATACGTTATATAAAAATTAACTCAGAAAATTCAAAGATTTAATTGTAAAGCATAAGATTATAGAATTTTTAGGAGATAACACACACAAAAAATCTTTAGGACCTGTAGCTCAAGGAAGGGTTATTGGATTACGACATCAAAAACATGTTCCATGAAAGAAAAAAAATTGATAAATTTGATTTATCAAAATTTAAAAAAAATTTCTCTGTGAAGGACCTGCTACAAGGACGGAAAGACAAAGAACAGACTGGGGAAAACATTTGCAAAATATGTATCTGACAAAGGACTCATATCTAGAATATATGAAGAACTCTCAAAATTCAGTTTTAAAAAAACCAAACAATCCAATGAGAAAATGGGCAAAAGACATTTCAACACAGAGGGCATCTGAATGGCAAATAAACATGTGAAAAAATGTAAGGTTATTAGCCATTAAGATCTATCACTAGACATTAATGAGCTATCAGTATACACTCATTAGAGCAACTAAGGTAAAAAAAAATAGTGATGCCACCAAATAAATGCTGGTGAGGATGCAGAGAAACTGGATCACTGTATGCACTGACAGTGGGAATGTAACACTGTAGAGCCTCTCTGGAAAATGGTCTGGCAGTTTGTTAAGAAACTAAACAGACACTTACGAAGAACCTAGCAATTGCATTCTTGGGCAGTTATTCAAGAGAAATAAAAACCATATCCACACAAAAACACGTACACAGTTGTTCACAGCAGCTTCACTTGCAATAGTCTACAAGTAGATAAACAAAATGTTCCTTAATGGGCATGCAGTTAATTGAACCGCGGTACACCCACACCACGGAATGGTGCTCAGCAATGAAAAGGTGTGTCTACTGATGCACGCAACTGGGATGGCCCTGAAGAACACTGTGCTGCAGGAAAACAGCCAATGTCCAAAAGTCACATACTGCATGATTCCATTTATGTAACATTCTTGAAATTTCAAAATTATAGAGATGGAGAACAGATCAGTGGTGGTTGTCAGGGGATACGGATGAGGAGTCAGGAGTGTGCCTAGCAAGGGGCACTGCAAGGTGTCTGTGACACAGAACAGGGTCTTGATTGCGGTGGGTCCCAAATCTACCATGTGATAAAACCAACTATACACACACATTGTGCCAATGGCAATTTCCTGGCTTTGATACAGTTTTATAATGATGTAAGACAAAGACATGGCGGGGTTTGTGACGGTACACAGGACCGCTCTACTACCTTTGTAACTTCCTGTGAATCTGTAATTTCAAAATAAAAAATTTTTTTAAAAGCTTAGGCAGGGGGGAATGACAATCCGCTTCCCAAATAAACAATCATGATTTAAAAAATAGTGTAAGAGGTTAAATTATAACAGAAATTAACATATTTGTCATATTATAAAATATATATTTTTTATATGGGGAAATAAGCTTTCACATTTTTCATATTTTAATATTGAGAAAACATCGTAGGCTCAAACTCTGGCCTCAGAATCAGAAAGATGAGATCGTTTTTTCTAAATCGCTCAAAACTTCTAAAATGAAATCTTTTATTTTTGGGAAAAAAAGCCATTTTTACTTATTATGGTGTAGAATATGCCACAGATTGGAACATGTTATTTAAATAGTCCTGCAGGCAATAAGGCACTGTCATATGAAATTACTCATGCCTGTGCGGATACCAAGTTGAAACTGTATGAGAAGACGAAGTTAGAAACAAAAGAAATTTAACACATTCATAGTGTTCATTGAAATAGTTTCTCACAAATATTTTCACGTAAAAATTCCACATAATCCAAACAGAACAATCCCAGATTTCAATAATTTCCCACTCCAAACTGAAGTACTTTAAAAGTTGTGTTTTGATAAAAGAGATTAAAAAGAAAACCAGCACCAAATTTCTTTTTGGATTTTGGGCAGAACTGACTTTTTGGCCTACCAGACTTAAAAGGAATGATTCATTTTTCCTTTTAAATTCTTCAGTGTCACTGTAATCCACTTAGAACGAGAATGAGAGATATATTTGACATTTCCTAAGTTTTCTTCATTAATTCTATTAATATATATTAAGTGACTATTTTAATAAAGACGTGTGTAAAGTAATTGGTCAAGTTTTAAAAACGACATATGCTTTCAAGTTTAAGTTCCACTTAAACATGTCACTGATGCAAACAAGGTGGTTTCCTCATCTTATATGGCATCTCTGGAAAACGTGCCAGGCAGGTTTAGGATGCATCTTCCTACCTTCCACGTCCCTCCACACACAACACCAGAGTGTGGACTATTGCAGCCTTTCTGGGATTTAAGGACTGTAAACAAAGATAATGAAAAGATCCAATGAAAAAAGCCACATGTGCAGCTTAATCTGCAATCCCAATCTATACTTATAACTAGCCCATTAAATCTGTTTGGCTTAGACGTGGAAATATTTGTGGTAGACAGTGCAACCCAAGAATGGATCTATCTACTAGAACTTGCCTTAGCAAAAGTCCACTGTGCTCCACTATCAAGGAAGCTGAGAGTTTCACAATTTCATAATTATTCATCATGAGGGACGCTAAGAGCTCCATCTAGTCCAATTCATCTTACCGTGGTATGACTGAAAATCCCAGTGGATCCAGTGCTGAAGGTTCTGCCAGTATATGCGGCCTCTAGTTGGTGGAAGAGAGGCCAATCCTAACTATCTGACCTACCGAATGGTAAGACGTGACCGGGGAACCTGGCCCTTGCCTTTGTCTCCTCCGCTAGGTCGACACTCTTATTAAATAACCAGGGACGCCCGCTCCCCCCTCCAAACAAGAAACTGAAATAGATAAAAGGAAGGCAAGGTAAGGTGGATTAGCAGAGATGTAAAAGAAGATACCGTGCTCATTTGTAAAGAATCCGAAAAACACATTTTCTATATAAATAGAACAAAATTGAATCCCTGTCACAAACACTCTTAATTAACTTAGAAATCTGCTTTTATGCTGTCTTCTAAAGAAAGTCTGTATAGCAAGAAACTGTATCTCAGAATCTACAATTAGGACAGCTATGAAAACAGGCCTGGCATGGCTGACAAATTCTTTCTCAATTAATATTTATAAAGCAGAAGTCACGATCAATCAAATAATTTATAATTACTATCAGTGTATAAAATCTTTACCGTATCGTATTCATATATTGCAGAACTTAGCGTTTTCCGCACAGTGGGTTCTGAAGACTGCAGCATCGTATACAGAATTATCAGCTAAGAAGCCCGACTGCTGTCATTTAAACAATGTGAACTACAAAGAGTGATTAAAGGAAGAAACAAACCTGAATGTTACTTTTGTTTTAAAATGATAGCAAGACTTCTTTCGGTCATCTTTTTTCACTCCCAAATACCTGTTAAAATGTGAATAAAATACTCAAAAACGCAGAAAGAGTAGAAGAGACACAAAGCAGATGGATGAGTTGGAACTAACCTAACAGGACAGTGGAAACTAAGTGTCATGGGGAAGATTCCAGTGAAAAGTGAGTGCATCTGCCTGGCACCATCCACCAAAGAGGCAGGATCGGGGCAGGAGTGGCCCAGAGGGCAGGGATAGAAACAAAGGTAAAAATATGGAGCTTGTGAACCTCCAAATACAGCACCGTTGAGCCCCTGAAACCCCACCCTAACATCGCAGTTCGGCAAGCCCCCCACCACCTGCCAACTCTGCCGGCACCCAGGGGGTCCCAAGTCAGCAGGAACAGGCTGAACGCAGGAGGACTAAGACAAAGGGGACCTGCAGAGGGGTGAGACCTTCAGCTCCCCCCTCTATAGAGCACTCACAAGGCCAAGAGCAGGACATAGGAATCTTCTTTCCTGGAAAGATTTTTCCCTCTAAACAAAGTGACCAGCCCTAGGAAGGTGGGGTTTTGGTGAAGGGACACCTCCTGAAGCCAGGAGTTCCAGTTTGGAGAAAGTCAGCTCAGCATAAAATTTCATACAGCACACTCCACCATCAACAGCTCCCATCTTCACACACTGAGACCCCAATCCGATTTTTAGGAACTCTCTTTTAAGTGTTAATGGGCAGCCAAGCATCTAACATGAAAGCCAGAAATCCAAATAATCAAACCGGGGGAAAAAAAGAGACCTGAAAGAAAACAAGATATTCAAAGGACATTTGAAGAGAACTTCAAAAGGCCTAGGAAATCATCTAGAGAAATAAGTGAAGCTGCTGCAACCTTAAAATAAAAACCAAGTGCTCTTCAAAAAAATCAACATAAAAAGGCAAAAATACACTTTGGAAATTAAATATATAATTGAAATAAAAAGATTCAATAAAGGGGTTTGAAGAAAAATCAAAGTCTCCCAGAAAGTAGAGTAAGATGACAAAAGCTAGAAAATAGGGGAAAAAAGATGATACAAATTAGAGGATTCATCCAGCAGGTCCAATATTCAAATAATAAAACCTATAGGCAAGGAGAACAGAGAATACTGAAGACGAGAAATTACTTAGGAAATAATATTAAAAATCTAGTCACATGGAAAGATCTAGGGCCAGAATATCAGTCCAAAGGAAAAAGAAAAACAAACAAAAAATCCGCAGTAAGGCAGGTCACTGTAAAACTTCGAACATCAGAGATAAAGAGAAGATTTTAAAAAGCTTCTAGAGAGTAAACCAGGACACATCCAGGAATCAAAATGGTGCTATACTTAAGAGCAGCACTTGATGTCTTCAAAATCGAGGGAAATATTTTTTTTGAGGGAAAATGATAATTAACCTACAGTTTTGGGATCAAACAATCCTTCTTCAAGGACGAGGATAGAACAGAGACGCTTGTAGACATAAACGGATTCAAAGATGTATCTCCCAGGCACTTTTGCTTAGGGGGCTCCCAGAGGATGTACTTCCGTAAAGATGGGAGAATAAACCTAGAGAGTATAAGATACCAGATCCAAGAAAAGAAGGGATCCCACAGAAAGAGCAGTGAAAGGCGGTTCTGGCACTGGCTGATGGGAAGTCACGGCCCGCAGCTGCTGAGCAGCTTAGAGAGCAACTGGCCCAGAAATGACCCCGGAGCAGAGATCCAGGAAAGAAGTATGTAGGAGCAGATGTGAAAAAGCATTTATTCAAAGGCATATGGCAGAACTGCTGGAACATGTGGAGGGAAAATTTACCTAGGTATATTACAAAAAAAGGCAAAAGACAAAAATGTGGCCATTAAAAGGACCTTTTCTGCAAGAAAGGAGGCACGGTTCTAGGACGCTATGCAGAATGTGTAGCTGTGTTACTTTGTCATAATAAGACTAACTTAACAAGTAAACTAATTATAAAGACTCTAAACTTTATACCATTTTTGCCATCTGGCATATTCCCTGGGCCATTCAAGGAGAAAAACAATTTAAAAAATGAGTTTAAAACATTACTACAGGTTTTGCATAGAGTACAGACTGAATTTTACAGATGTAAAACTTTGTAAATGAAGCACTCTCCTATGGATGCTTGGAATCTGGGAAACTCACATTGACTAACACTCAAATACTTTTCCTTACTTTGATGAGCTCTGCTGGACTCCTCCACCCCACATGAGAATACACGGGAGGCCTGTTACGGTCGTGTACCCGTGAGACCGCTCCAGACGCGCTCACTGTGTGTGCCTGTGGGCCACGAGACCAGCGAGCCTCTGGCTTCCCGGCGGGGATGGCGCCTCCCCACACGCGGCAGCCACACGGCATCGGAACTCTCATCCCTCCGCGTGCTACCGCAGCGCTGATTTCTCTGCACAGATTTGCCACTAACCGAAATCTACCCGTGTGGTTCACTGTCTGTCTCCTGCACTGGAATGTAGGCAGGCTCCATGAGGATGTCAGTGTCTGTGTTATTCATCCTTGGATCACCATTATATTTAAATACTCAAATGACTAAAGGAACAAAAGGGAGAACTAGAGGCAGAAGCATGTTTCTTTCTCCTGTGCCCCTTAAAGCAGCTTCACCCTGAGCATCCCTGAAGCCCCTGCTTCTTGGGGGGAGCTCCACCTCACTAACCCACGAACTCCCAGCTCACGTGTGCGCTGTCAGCGGCGGGACTGCATGGGCCTCAGCGGATGCTGACTCCGCCACCCCCAAGGGTTTTCCACAATTATCGTCTATTCTCCCAATCTCGGACCCAGCCCTGTCACCTCCATTCTTGTTTCCTCACCTTCGGAATTTCACGGATCTGAGAGGCACCTATTTAAACTGTGAGATTCTTTGTAACACAGCTCTTGGGTAATAAATCACAGCCTAAACAATATGGGCTGGTAGTCCCCACCTGGGGGCTCTGGAACACTTAACTTTATCTGCGGCAGAGGGGCAGCGCTTCTGGGATGGGATCCAGCAATCTGTAATCTCGTGTTCAAGCACAAAAATAAATTAACAGAGAAAGATGTTCACCTGTCGAAATACCAGAAGTACTTTCTGAAGCTCCCTGCCTGGAATTTCTCCTGGTAGCTAAATGGTCTCTGTGGAGTTATTTTCTTATTCCTACAACCCCCATTATTCTGCAGTGTTAAGACAATGTGTAGGACAATGCAGACAAGAAAGGCTAGATCAGGAAGATGGAAAAGTGACACATAAAGAGGATTTCCTACAGTGATCTCATTAAGAAAGCAGCACGCTGTCTACCAGATATTCGATATCATGATAAAATGTGCAAATGTAGTTGGCCTGTCTTCTTTACATATGCTGCAGTCACGTACTTTTTTCCTCACCTCCTCACTTTAGAAACCATGTGCCCTTGTGGAAGGTGCCCTTAGAGTCACTGAGTCAGGAACCCAAGTCTGGGATGTACAAATGTTGACTCAAAACGTGAGCCGGGAAGTCAGACAGAACCTGACTTACCCCCAGGCCCTGCGGCTCCCTGGCTGCATGTCCCAGGAGTAGGAGATTTACCCAAACCTTGGTCTTGGTTTTTTCAAAAGTAAAAGAATGATTATAATTGACCAGATTGCTGAGGACTCAGAATGAGATAACGTGAACAAAGCATGCGCAGGATGCCAGGCACAGTAAGTACCCAAGGACTGGAGCAACCAGCGTGGTCACCTACTCTCCTGCCATAGGCCAGCCTGGGAAGCAGGACAGCCCTGAAGGATCTCTGTAGCCAGGTCAGAAGGAAGAACTACAGCCATCCGAAGGGTCCGAACACATCCCGGGGCAACTGCGACAAGACTATAGGGACCCGCAAGAAAAGGTAAAGAATATATTTAAATCAATTTTGCAAAACCTTGCCAATGTGAACCAAGTTATTTGGAGCATTAGATCTTCAGTCACAGTAAGAAATTTACATACCACCGTTTCCCCCTGCTATGGTCTCAGTGTTTGTGTCCCTCCCCTCCCCAAATCGACATGTTTGTTGAAACCTAACCCCTAACAAAATAATGTTAAGAGGTGAGGACTTTTGGAGGTGACTGGGTCACAAGGGTGCCTCCCTTGTACATGGGATGTACAAAGAGGTTTGAGGGAGCATGTGTGCCCCTTGCACCGTTTGAGAGTGAGAAGGTCCCACCCAGGAGAGAGACAGCCCTCACCAGACACCAGGTCTGCTGGCGCCTTGATCTTGGACTTCCCAGCCTCCAGAACTGTGAGCAACAAATTTCTGTTATTTAAAAATCACCCAATCTAAAGTATTTTGTTATGGTAGCTTGAACTAAGACACTCCCCAAGTCAAATTAAGAGAAAACAAGAGCAGAGAAAAAGGGAGAGCGTGCACACTTCCTTTGGCAAGGCTGCCTGCTTGGGCCGGTTTCAGCCTGGAGTTTAGTCCGGCCACCCTGAGGAGTCGGTGGGCAGGTGGACGGCCACTTACCAGAGTGGCGGTTTTTTGGATTCTGAAGGATACCATTATCCCATTTGTTCAGAAAAATCATGAATAATATTAATTCTGAATGTTTAAAGTAATATATAAGAATGATGTCTGCAGGCAATGTTAAAATGAGGATCTAAAAATGAGGCTAGCAGCTCAAATATGGTCGAGTGTTTTTTTCAAATTTATCATTATGATTTCTATTATTTGTTTTAGGGTAGCAAAGGGAAACACTTTTCCCCAGGCTGTACGAAACATCTGAAGTTATATCTGTAAAAAGGGGGCACGTTTCAAACTGTGTTTCTATGGTTCAAAAGTGAGTTTTTCAAGTTTTTAACTTCTCAGTGGCCTGGAAGAGGGTCACAGCCGACACGGCTACACGGCCCTGCTGCTGTGCAACTGAAAGATCGAGCACGTCCAGTGAAAACAGCCTCCTCGGTGCAGCCTCCCTGGAGGCAGCTGGGCTCCCAGTCCCATGGCCCAGGCCCAGCCTCCACGAGCAGCCACTGCTTAGAAGTAACCATTGGCGATGACGCTTTCTACCTGAGCTAGCCTGAAGAAACTGCCCGCCACTAATCTTCTGGTAAGCACCCTGACCTGACATTTGGAATCTCCAAGCCTATAAAAAGGATGTCCAGTTTTGCGACGGGAAGAGTGAAATCCATTGCCCTGGAATGTGGCTGGTTCCCATTGTCATGGTCAGTCTGCTGCAGAGCTCCCCGGCCCCTGAGACCTGACTGAGGCTTGCTTCTTTGCTGCGTGTCAACTGCACTGCTGACAAGTGGCGATGGGCATTTCCAGGACAGACACGCTCATTCATCAGACGTGTGGAAAATGGTTTCACAGAACAAAGTCGGTGGAGAAAGGAGGACAGAGAAAAGGCATACATTGATTTGAGTCCCTTGGGGTTATAGAAATGGCATTATTATCAATAAAGAGATTGATGACAGCTGGGTAAACATTTTTAAAACTTAAAGCTAGTGACATTTGGGTACACAGGATCTTTTTCACATCCAAAAATCTTACTCTGGAATCTTTCTGATACTTTTTAAAAGCTGAGAGATTTCACAGTATTGCGTATTTATTTATAAAGATACTTTCTGGCTTAAATTTTAAAAATTCTGTCCTTTATTTAATCTCTTCTGGTTTTCTGAATGAGGTTAACAGAGAACATAAAGCTCTAGTAAGTTTAATGCAGATTAAATAAAGTGATTGAACCAGACTGAGCAAGAGTAAGACCCTGTCTCTACAAAAAAAAAATAGAAAAATTAGCCGTGTGTGGTGGCACATGCCAGCAGTCCTACTTGGGAGGCTGAGGCAGGAGGATTGCTTTGAGCCCAAGAGTTTGAGGCTGTAGTGAGCTATGATGACACCACTGCACTCTAGCCTGGGCAATGGAGCGAGACCCTTTCTCAAAAAAAAAAAAAAATGTAATTGCAAAAATACCTTCTGTTTATAAAGACAGACTATGTTTATAAACATACATATTCATTAGGTGCATAGTATATAATCATAATGACAATAGAAATAACACTCAGACGGTGCTTACTATGTGCCAGAACTGTTCTAAGCGCATTAGGAATGTTAACACGTTAACTCTTACGACCCTCTGAGGTAGGGGCTATTACTACCCTTCATTTTACAAATGAAAAATGGGGCTCCAAGACATGAAGATGTTCAATAACCTGCCCAAGAAAATGCTCACCCTATGTCAGCTAGAAAGAGACAGAGCTAGAATTTTAACAAGGCCCCCTGGCTCCACCATCATAGACTATCACAGATGTTTCTCATGGTCACCATTCGGCCAAGGAAGAAACTGATGTGTTGAGAGGTCAAGGCCTCCCCAAAATCTGTCATCCCAGCTCTTGGCAGTTGTGCTGTGCTTAGATATAAACACTGAGGCCTCTGCAGCTTTCCCTGCAGAGTGTGCTCTGGCTCTTTTCTTGAATGTTGGTTCATGATTCATCCCACCAGGGAGTAACCTTGAACAAAGTACTCTTTGTCCTTGTATCTGTGTCCAGCTGACACCAAGAAAGTATCGCACACTGAATCACATCAACCCTTCTCAGGTAGCTCAGTGTGCCTTCTGCCTTATTAGAGTCAGAGAAAATACCATTCTCCCTAATTGGCTTACCTAATATTGATTTTTCCCCTCACACTGGTTAAGGGATTCTGGACTGAGCTGCACAAAAATGCTATAAAACAAACTTGCCACCAAAGAGGCTCTTTGCTATCAGCCATCCCGTGAGATCCTGAGATACGTACGCACTCTCCCAGCCTTCTCACTTGTGTTTCTTTAGGTCTTGAGGGAGCAGCTAGACTTACAATCCTGCAGGCAGCCCCCGCGTGCTGTGCCGATTGCATTAAGGAGAAACTTCAAGTGGTTCTGAGTTAACAAACCATCCCTGATGCTCCACAGTCTGTTCTGTCCTTCAGCCTCTGGAATTAAGAAGTATTAGCCTGAAATGCAATACATGCTGGATGAGAACAAATAAGGTAATTTACTTGTCTTTTTTTCTCTCTCTTCCTCAGAAGTTAAATGTTCATTCATTCATAATCTCTGGGTCTACTACCATGACACATCCAGATTTCAGTGTCTTTGAGCAACAGGACTCCCAAGACCTTTTAGAAAAATGCTAATTTTTTTTTTTTTTTTTTTGAGACAGAGTCTCACTGTGTTGCCTGGGCTAAAGTGCTGTGGCGTCAGCCTAGCTCACAGCAACCTCAAACTCCTGGGCTCAAGTGATCCTCCTGCTTCAGCCTCCCAAGTAGCTGGGACTACAGGCATGCACCACCATGCCCGGCTAGTTTTTTCTATATATTTTTAGTTGTCCAATTAATTTCTTTCTAATTTTAGTAGACACAGGGTCTCCCTCTTTCTCAGGCTGGTTTCGAACTCCTAAGCTCAAACAATCCGCCCACCTCGGCTTCCCAGAGAGCTAGGATTATAGGCGAAAACATGCTAATTTATTCCACCAGTGGAATGCAGAAATATTGAAAGTATTAAGGAATGTATCTGGTCTGCATTTTAGGATTGGCATATCTACACACAAAACAGATAGGCTGTCAGCGCCTTCTACCTTCAGGCATTGCTCTATATGCCAAACAGGAAAGGCCTCATTGAGAAGGCGACATCTGAGCAAAGCCTGGAGGTAAAGGAGCAATCACAGAGGTGCTGGGAAAGGCTGGTGCAGAGGCCTGGAGGCACAGGTGGGGCTGGCCTGGGAGGCAGGAGATGGAGAGCTAACAGGCACGACCCCCTAAGGACTGGGTTATCTCCACGTAGAACGAGATTCTACTGAGCGGTTCTGAGTCTGAGACAGAGGACTCAGACTTACAAGTTAGCAGGATCCTTCTGGATGCCCTGCTGGGAATAGATTTCAGGGGTTCAGAATGAAAGCAGGGGCCAGTTACAGGCTACTGCAACATCCCAGGGCTCCGAACCATGACGGCAGTGGTGAGGTGGGGAGAACTGGTCCCTTTCTGGATATACATTAAAAGTGGAGGCAAAACACTTATCATGCATTTATTTACTGTATCTCTCTCCCCTACTAGTATTCAAGTTCCTCTGGAGCAGTCCTGGTCTGTTTTGTGTCCTGTATTCCCAAGGCCTAGAACGGTACCTGGTACAGAGAGTTTACAAATATCTGTCAAATAAGCAAGAGAACCTGCCAGAGTTCAAAGTATTTCCAAGTGGCTGAGCTAGGGTTCCAATCCACACAGACAGTCCTTTCTGGACCGTCCCCAGTTTGTAATCACTATGCTGTCCTGTCTCTGTTCACATTCCTTTTCATCAGGAATAAAGTCTTCACCCAACTCTAAGTTATACTCAGCATAAGACATTTCTCAACACGTGACTAAGGTACCCGCATCGCTATCGATCTGCTGTACGGTACCGACATGTGAAGGTAAAGGCCAGTCCTGGGAAGCTTTACCTACTCAGCACGATTCCAGCTCTGCCTGTGGCTAGTGTGTGTTTGTGTGTGTGTGTGTGTGTGTGTGTTTATGCACACGTGTGCTTGTGTATGAAATTTATTGTCTGGAAAAGAGTACATCAATAGTATTTTTTAGTTACAAAAAGTACATACAAGAGGAATTGCTTTTTGTAGTCCTAAAGAAAATGAAAAATAAGCCAAGAAAAACACACCAAAAAAAAAAAAAAAAAAAGATGGAAAAATTAAAAAAGAAAAAGAAGCCAGGAAAGTCGTCTTTAGGAAATTAGCCAGAGTAGGGCCTGGGAGTGGGCACAAGCCAATGGGCAATGGAATATTTTAGAAAGTAGTGTTTGTCAAGATGAGTCACAGATTCTGAGGAAAGTGGGTTTGCCTAGAATTTATAGTGATTCAGCTGCAAATTAAAAAACAACCCACTTTTTAATAGAGAGGAACATGCAACCCCAAAGCACTTGGGTATTCTAGAGGCCTGATTCCAACTAGGAACATCTCCCTTGCTGCCTTCATCAGAGGGCAACACAGCGCGGGGTCAAAACGCTTCTGCAGGATTTAACCACTACTGTTGCTTCCACGTGGCTAGCTGAGTGTCTTTCAGCAGAGCCTCGAATTCTCTGTGTCTCAGTTTCCTCATCTGTAAAAAGAGATAAAATATTACTCACCTCCTGGGATTACTAAGTCAGGAATCGATGAATCCTGGGACACGTTTAAAACAGTGCCTGGATCATACCGAACCTCGTCACTTCGCCAAGTGACTCAGTCTCTCACCTCAGTGCCAGCCAATGTGCCTAAAGCCTCCCCAACTTGCTCAGGTAACTAAGAAGGAGAAGCCTGCCTCGCACACGTGGGGCTCGAGAGCGGTGAACCGGGAGCAGCAGTGTTAAGAACACAAAGTTCCTGAGGCCAGCGCCAGGTCGCCTGTGATAAGACCCGAGAACTACAGCTTTTAAAGAAAATTCTGAGAATTCATGGAAATACGTAATTTGTTCTTGCATCATTATCAGAATAGATACTCAATACAAATATGACTTTTGAGGAAGAGCAACTATGGCTTCTAGGAGTAAGTCCCTCAGACCAGGACAAGCCCTCCCCACGGACAGAGGACATGCCAGGGATGGAATCTATCAGGACTTTGGATTCTTCTCACATCACAGCAACAAGGTGGAGACATAGTATCTCTTTGTACAGATATTAGCCCTTGAGTTATTAGTGAACCTTTCTCTTCTTAAGGGGCAGGGCGTGCTCATTAAAGACCCAGAGGTCAGGCTAGAGCAAACTCACTAATGTGCAGACGACATTAACGGCAGGGCCGTTGTTACTTTAAAACACAGATTACCAAAATAAAGAAGCAAGGGGTGGGAGTGAGCACGACACTTTTTAAAAATGACGTTTAACTCCGAGAAGTCATTACACTCTTCAACATTCATCTTCTTTTTTTGCTTTATGAAGTTTTAGCTAAGACATGAATCTAAAGCAATTATAGAAACAGAAACCTATGAAGTGTCATTAAAGATCTGTGCCCAATAGACACCTCTTTATCAATGAATCATCCCCAGTCAGAGATTCGATTCTTTACTGCTATAGTCTGAATGTATCTCTGCAAATTCATATGTCGAAACATAATTCCCACTGTGAGGGTATTGAGAGGCAGGAATTTGGGAGGTGATTCGGTCATGAGAGCAGAGTCCTCATGAATGAGATATTAATCTTATGCTAAAGGGGCTGAAGAGAGCACAGTTCTTCCCTTCCACGATGTAAGAACACAGTGAAAAGACATCCATCTACACTAGGAAGCAGGTCCTCTCCAGACACCAGATCTGCTGGCATCTTGGTCTTGGACTTCCCAGCTTTCAGAATCGTGAGAAATAGATTTCTGTTGTTTAAGCTACTCAGTTAATGGTATAACAATTAATTTTGTTATAGCAGCCCAAATGGACTAAGACATTTATTTTGCAGAAAACTTTAAAAGATCCCTTAAAATCATAAAGCCAGACAATATTTCCTTCTGGAATGTTGTTAAGGGCATATTGCTAGAAATTGTTCCAAGGAGCAATTAATGGAAACCAGCATTCATTTGGAACAGGACCAGGCTGGCCTAGCAGCATGCCAACAGGATGGGGCCACAAACCCAACTGGAGACCCAGGGGCCTGGCTCAGGGGGACTCAGCACCACCTTACGTGATGCAAAGGTTAAATCACCACCCAGGTGAAGTTTAACCGCAGGATGAATGGGGGTTGTTACAATGCCACAAACAAGTGCTCAAGGTACAGATGGCAGTAACTCAGACTTCAGAAATATAGCTTTATACAATGTAATATTCACGATTTTTCAAACAGAAATGAGTACTTGTAAAAATTATTAAATAAGCTGTTGTGAAGATAATAGCTTTAAACTTTAATGTTGTTATGATTTTAAATTGTACTAAAAACAACCCAAACGAGATTATATTTTTTATCAATAGCCTTTGACTTGAAGTGTAACTAATCCATGAATATCTAAAGGTGAATTTATTTCACTTACACCAATTAAGTAAGACATGGAAAGTACAAGACCAACACCGGTGCAAACTAGGTGCTGAGTGACAGAAGACAGCATCAATGCCTCAACTTACTTCCTCTTGTCTCAGAATGAAGGGCTTATGTCTGCTTGGGTGTGTCCTAGAAAACAGCAGCTTAGGTTCTTTAATTCACTCACTACATATTTATATAAGGATTAAAACAGTTTGTTCAAATTGGCATTGCTGATGGAATCTTTTAAAAGTAGTTTATATACTAGCATGTCTCTGTCGATAATGTGCAGGAATGTTAGTTACTATAACACACATAAAAACTGTCTGCTGATGCCTAGTTCTTTAGCTCTCCAGTGTTCTACATGGAACCAGACTGTTAGCTACTGTCTTGTCATTATCTTCATGCCCAGAAGTCCCTCAGCCCCTTCACAATTACTGCTATTTCTAAGCCACTTCGCAATTCCTGCCTCTAATCTGCTGAGTTCAAATACCAGACAATTAAGTTTTTAAAAGTCACATTAAATATAAGCTAATAATAAACTTTTGAGTGAAAATTGAGGCGTGAAGACCATACTTTCATGCCGTCATATGGAGAGAGCCATTTTCTGAGCTCAGAATTAATTTTTAAATTTATAGATAGATGAGAGCTGGAGAGGGTACAAAATGATACGTATGTTTAGAAGGTCACTTTATGTTTGGAAAAAGAGATACACACTTTTACATAACACAAAACATAAAATTACTTTTACGTGGATTAATTCATTCACATTATTCATTAGTCCAGTATTTTTCCTAACATAAAATTTATGAATTGCTAAAATCAAGTAGCAATAACCAGTCGACTCAGTTTAATAGAATTAGAAATAATGCTATTTTCACAGCTATTGGAATGCTATCTTTGGAATCTTCAATTCTAAAATAACATTTAGAAGATTTTTTGTTTGGCCTATTATAATTTGGAATCTATTCTCCTGTAGCATCTTTTACAGCTGAAGACAAACCTTATATTTGAGGAACAATAACCATCAATACTTCCCCCGTCTGTGTCTGTCCTTAAAGTGTGTGGCACAATTTCACTTCATTGTTCAAATTACAAATTAAATGCCTTCGATTATAAATATAAAAATTATAAATGTTATAAATACTACACTTTGATATCTACATTTGAATAAAAAAGGAAGTGTAATACTTGGCCAATAACATAGCTGAAATCAAGTTTTGAGATAATTTTTCTAGAATAAAAGGAGTCCTTTGTTGAGAGCTCTGATTTATGGTTAAAAAAAAAAAAAGTGATAAGAAAAAGAATGCTACCAAGTGAAATATCCTTGAAATACAGTTACTTTTACTTAAAAGACTGAATTAAATTTTCATTATACATAAATCAGCATAAGATTTGTTTTGTTTCTTCAACTATGATCTTAACACATACATTCTGAGTCATTTTAATTAGTCATCAATTTACTGAAGAAGAAAATTTAAATTTTAATCCTCTTAATCAGCTTCTTTCCCTTTTATCCTCTACAATTTAAAATGCAGAATAATGTCGTAAATAAATTCTTCTCTGTACAAATACAGATTTCCTTCTTCTTTTTATAATGTCAGCAGTTAGCAGTATTCTCTGGTTTGGCACAAATCAGACTAATAAGTATATCCCCCACCCCCAACATATAAATATTATAATATGATCATCTGCCTAGGAGGGTTTCTTGAATAATTCTGAGCAGTCCAAATATAAAAAATAGACACTAAATAGAGAGAAGGTTTAATTGCCACTAGCTCCAAATCACAGATTACTTCTTTTGGATGGAACTTCAGGCCTTTTGTGGTGCCCCATATCGCTATTTTTCAGGGAACTCTGTTCCTTTGCGTTGCTTAGTAGATAGTGACGGAAGAGAAGGGACATCATAGTAAACACAGAGGGCACGATGTTCCGAATTTCCCGTACGTCCCTGTCTCTGAGCCACTCACTACAGCCTCTGAATTAGTAAATTGAATAAGTCACGGTAAACTGTCTCCAGGCTGAATTCATTCCCATAATAAATCAGTTGCATAGAAAGGCAGGTTAAAGACGGAAAAGCAGCAGGGTGCTATTTAGTCTAAGGGTCAACAATCATGGCAGGCTGATGGCTCTGGGAATGCCCGCTGGCCCTCCGGTTCCCCATCGGTGTCCTGGGCACCTCGCCACTGTCCAGGATTCCTGACCTCATTTCCTTGTCTGTCCTTCAACAGTGGCAGTGGAGTGTGACGTAGCAGAGGAGTGTAAGCTGCCCTGGACACCAACAAGTCCTCCCCTCCCCAAACCACCCTCAGACACCTCCTGGCTAGTAACCAAAAAGAAAAGTCCTGTGTACTTGAGAAAATGAAATCATAATTTTTTGGCGCCATTAACAGAAACAGCTACTGTGCCTTTCTTTAAGACCAATAAGTAAATTGAGCCCTGGAGTCTTTACCAGTTCTATTTACATAAACTCTCACCAAGGCCAAATCTGTATAGCAGAAAATTATTCCTGCAAATATTATGTTAAATTTGTAAAATCGAATTTTAGTCTTTCTCGCTGCCTCTGTTCTTACTCCGTAGCTAGCTCGTAATTGACTCAAACTTTCACTCACTCACTCACTCACTCATTTGGTCCTCTGAGATAAACATTTATTTATTTAACAAGGCTGCGGGCCAAGCCGGGTCGATGCAGGGGTGGAAGTCAACTTAATGAACAGATAAGACACTGCAGAGTCCAGAGTCTAGTGCGGAACATAAAAATGATGCAGGCAGACAGTAATAAAAATGACGCAGGCAAATGCTAACAACGCAATGTGTGATGTGCTATAAAAGAGGAAAAGTGTTGCAATCCGAACTCTTCTATTTACTAGCTAATCCCTGAGCAAGATAGTTCAGTTTCCTCATCTATTAGAGTTGGTAGCAGGGTTGTTGAGTGGGTTGAGATCATGCTTGCCAAGTGCCCTGTGCATCAAGGGCACCCAATAAACAGGAGGAACCATTGTTGTTAAGAATAAATTACTTCCAGAATCCAGGTGAAGAAGTAAGTAGTGAGTTCATGGGAAGGGTGGAAAAGCATTCTTTAGTATTTTACCTGTAGTTCACAGAAGGCCAAAGTGGGAGGAAGGGACAGTCTGAGGCAAGTCACATCCCATAAACAGCCACGCCAGGGAGGGTGGGGAATTCACCCTGTTGGATGAGAGCGGAGGAGCAGGAGCTGAAGCCTGGAGGGCTGCCTGGAGCAGGCTGCGCTCCTGGAATCAGCAGGAGCTTTCAGGCCTGCGCCTTGGCCAACGAGATCAGGCCAGGAAGCCCACTGGGGCTACTCTGCAATTTCAGGTCAGAAGCAGCCTCAATTCAAAGCCATCTGTTTTCCTGAAAATGCCAGGAAGGCTCGCATGGGACTAAAGCCAAAGGACGGGCTCTATGTGTTTTCTTAGTCAGGTCTGAAGTTTATCACAGCCTGTCGGAAGCAACCTCAGGTCGACTTTTTGTGTTTCTGCAACCGCTATGAAAGTCTCCCCCTCATCAGTGCTGGTTCAGGCTCTATATTCCCACTTGTCCCTATTCCTGAGATGGTCTTTGTTTATTAATGAAAGTAAAAACCACCAGAATTTGAGAATTATGTAAAGATCTTCAAGATTAACACTTCTCATTTCTTTCTTTATCATTATTGGTCTCTTCCTGTTGCTCAATGATTCCTTATAGCAATCTTTACCCCAGGCTTGGGAAAAAATGTTTTGGAGTAAGAACTCTGAGTTTTTCTTTGTAAAGCTGATAAATATGACAAAATATATTACATGAAAAACTTTATACAAATCCATGCATATAAAGAGGGCCTTCTTTCTCTGAAAGAACAAGA
This sequence comes from Avahi laniger, assembly GCA_963575035.1. Classification (NCBI taxonomy): domain Eukaryota; kingdom Metazoa; phylum Chordata; class Mammalia; order Primates; family Indriidae; genus Avahi; species Avahi laniger. Next base: position 22,127 of record CAUYSK010000961.1, read on the forward strand.
TCAATTAGTTTCCTTGCTACATGATGGCTCAGAAGTTACTTTAGTGAAAAGTTAGAAAAGGAAAAGTTACTTTAGTAAAAAGTTAGAAAGTGGATAAAAATCAAACTTTCCACTCTCAGATGCACTGTAAGCTGTGTTTAAATCAGCTCCATCCCCTGAACATGATTAAAGCAATCTTTAAAAGCACAAACACTCCCCAAAAGGCTTTTCATTACCGTCTGTAACTGAGCGTGTTGCTGGTAGAGGCCCTCGGAGCACAGCACAATGATGTGGCCTCACTGTGGGCGTGCTGGGGGCACCGGGAACACTCCCCAAAACTGTAATCAGGGTTCCTTTCTCTTACACAGACCATAGCACAGGATCTGATGCATTAAAAATAATCCAAAGGCTCTCATTATTATTCATTATACTAACATCTTTCAAAACCAACCAATTTCGAGGTTTTAAATTATAGGTATTTATTATAAGGTTAAATGACATGAGACAACTTCAATTATTTTAGACTTTTAAAAACCAAAACATTCTGCATGCATACTACAAAATACACAATGAACTCCACAGCTTGTTGACTTCCTAGCAAACAGGACTATATTTCTCACCCCCAAGGGACTAGAACTGCCACTAAACCTTGCTACGTATAATGCAACAACTTGGCTATTCGCCTGTGGAGATTACTAGCAGGGCCTTCTCTCCCTCTCTCTCTTTTTTTTTTTTTTTTTTTTGAGACAGAGTCTCACTCTGTTGCCCAGGCTAGAGTGCCGTGGCATCAGCCTAGCTCATAGCGACATCAAACTCCTGGACTCGAATGATCCTCCTGTCTCAGCCTCCCGAGTAGCTGAGACTACAGGTGCGCATGACCGTGCCTGGCTAATTTTTTCTATATTTGGTAGAGAAGTGGTCTTGCTCTTGCTCAGGCTGGTCTTAAACTCCTGACCTCAAGCAATCCTCTCACCTGGGCCTCCTAGAGTGCTAGGAGTAAGTTCATTAGCCACCGCATCCAGCCCAGCCTGGAGTCTTCTCTTAAAATGAAAAGAACAACAACGACAAAAAAATCTTTTTATATTGCAAAAACATTTCACTAAAAGCACCACAAAAATGTGACTCTAAATATTTAATTTCTTGACTTTTTGAAGATTAAATGTAGCAAATACTAGAAAGTCAAAGAAGTTCTATAATCAACAAGGCATCTATTACTATATGAATTGCCTTTAAATGGGTAGGAAAGTACCTCAAAATACTGATAATATTAAAGAAGATGTGTGAACTAATTTTTTAGTAATACGAAATCCAGATGGCAACAGGATTTGTTTGACTATTTTTCACTACAGATAGTCTCTGTTTTGCAATAACCATATAACCTGAAACCCTGTAATGCATATTCAATAATCATTGGCAAAAATTATGATTGTTCTGTGACCTTTAAAAACTTTTTGTCAAAACGTTAGAACTCTCTTATTCTCAGTTATAGATATATAGGGAAATGAGTGCTATAATTTAAAACACTATAACTGACAAAATAAACACACCAAGAATTTCTTATTTCTTTGTAAAGACTTATCAATAGTCGTCCGAATGCTGTGTGACTTCGTCCCGTCGTACAGCACACAATACGGGGCAAGCATCTTTCCTCTGCGTCGGCCAACTGTCCTTTCTAAGTCTGGATCAGGTTTTATCCTTTGTGCTTCCAACGTCTCATCAATATCTGTCTCTGACGCTTCCTCCAATGTGAAGGTTTCTGATGGTGGCAGTTTCTCTGGGACATCTTCATTTTTCATCAAAAAATAAACGTTCCTCACTTACGCTGGTAAGTTCACCTTCACCAGGTTCCAGCCTGTATCTGGAGTCCCTAGATACAGAATCTAGAAACATCCCCCCTGTCAGCTATTTCTTCTAAATACGTTGGATTCACATGTTTTTACTTCCAACGTTATGACTCTGCATTGCGCTGCTGCATTTTTTTTTTTGGCGCAATTCCCTCTTTTAAGTCCATTTTTGTAAAATGCCACAGCAGTGATCACTGGCAGACAAGGAGGCAATGATAACCTTTCCTGTCTGTGAGTAAATTGAGTAACAAATCGCACAGACCCCATCAGCGACAGACTAGAAAGTGTGTCTTGATCAGTCACTGATCATGATGAGCACCTGCTGTTCATGTAGTGATTTGGGGAACGAAAACTGAACTATGAGGTTTGTACTTTATGCAATTACATTTAATAAACCATGGTCACCAAAATTTGAACTGTGATCTTAGGGAACTGGTTTTATTTAACTAAATTATGGTAACTGAAATTCATACAGATTGAACCATGTCAAGCAAAGACTAATGATTGGGTGGAATTAGAATCCACTAGACATTTTTGTTCTAACTCAATGGGCTACAAGGTATTGCATATTTATATATGCTGGGGCAACAAACTAATTCTCAAGCTTTGCATAAACATTCAGAGTTGAAAAAGGCATCTGAGTACAGGAAAAATAAAAAGTTCTGAAAGATAACTATCCTTTTAAATGCAACAAAAATTGGGCCAACAAAACAGCAATAAATACTAAGTGCTTCATGTCCATCTTCTCATTTAATCCACACAACCCTGAGGAAAGTGAGGCTTACAGAAGTTAACTAGCTTGCTTGCTAAGATCACCCCAGTATTAGGTGGTAGAGCTGTGATGAAACCCAGATATATCCCACTTCAGAACCTGTCCTCCAACTTTAGGCAACATGGAGCACAAAGTAATTTTAAGAGAACAGCAAAAGTCTTAGAAACTACCACCTGCCCTAGACACGGGGCAATGCTGACCCAAGACACCTATTTCCCCTTGCTGGGCACAGTTCTCAGGCTGCACAGCTGATGGTTTACCCATCTGGGGAAGCTCTCATCTCCTAGAAAAGGCAATAGAAAAAGAGACTTTTCCTTAAAGAACCGCTGGTATAGAAATCCACCACCTAGTATGGACACATACAATGTGGCTGATGTAAAGTTACTCAATAAAAATTCAACTTGTATTCCCAGAAGATAGACTTCTGGTTTTCTCTATTAATAAAGTGTTTTTCTATCCTTTAAAAATCACCCTGTAATCCTAGCACTCTCGGAGGTTGAGGCGGGAGGATTGCTTGAGCCCAGAAGTTCGAGGTTGCTGTGAGCTAGGTTGATGCCACGGCACTCTACCCAAGGCAACAGAGTGACACTTTGTATCAAAAAAAAAAAAAAAAAAAAGAAATATTGGTAGAACTTAGTAAGAGGCAGAATGGTGAAAAGTTGGCACCTGACCAGACTTTATGTGAGGTAAGTGGGTAGCAACGCCCGGAGGCTGTGTCTAGGCCTTTCACACACGCACAC
>CAUYSK010000962.1:0-12768 GCA_963575035.1 Avahi laniger
TAGAAAGAAATTAATTGGACAACTAAAAATATATAGAAAAAATTAGCCGGGCATGGTGGCGCATGCCTTTAGTCCCAGCTACTCGGGAGGCTGAGGCAGGAGGATCGCTTGAGCCCAGGAGTGTGAGGTTGCTGTGAGCTAGGCTGACGCCATGGCACTCACTCTAGCCCGGGCAACAGAGTGAGACTTTGTCTCAAAAAAAAAAAAATTCCTATTTAAATATATTTTTAAGTGTATAAAGTAAGTTGATTTAAAGAAAAATATTGGCCGGGCACGGTGGCTCATGCCTGTAATCCTAGCACTATGGGAGGCCAAGGTAGGTGGATCGTTTGAGGTCAGGAGTTCGAGACTAGCCTGAGCAAGAGTGAGACCCCGTCTCTACTAAAAAAACAGAAAGAAATTAGCTGGACAACTAAATATATATATATATATATATATATATAAAATTAGCCTGGCATGGTGGCACATGCCTGTAGTCCCAGCTACTTGGCAGGCTGAGGCAGGAGGATTGCTGGAGTCCAGGAATTTGAGGTTGCTGTGAACTAGGCTGATGCCACGGCACTCTAGCCCAGGCAACAGAATGAGACTCTGTCTCAAAAAAACAAGAAAATAAAGAAAAATATTGAGGAAATAAGTAGTAGATTTTATTATTTTCTCATAATATTTTATCCAGTAAGCAGATATGTAAAAGTTGTTCCAATGATACTAAAGTTTGGGAAATATGGGACTTGCTAAAGCCTACGCCCCTTTGCCATAGATTCTCTGAAGCAGGGCTGCTCCAAAACACTAGACAGCCAATAGACAAATTGTTTCACAAAAATTATCAGGAAGAATAGATGGCATGCTAGAGTGAGAGTCAGGAAATCAAGGAAGGCTTTCCTAAAGAGGCGACATTTGGGTAGCGATTTACTAGATGAATAGGAATTCATAGGTAAAGGTATTCCACCAAGCAGGAACAGCATGTGCAAAGGCCCTGAGGCCCAAAGGCCCTGAGGTTCTAGACCAAGATCAGAGTGGCTGGATCACAGAAGTGAGGCCAGAGAGGTGGGCTGGTGACAGACAACTTTTACTATTTAAAGACAAGGAAGAAGGAGAAATCTGCCCATTAGGAAAGAAGTGCTCAACTTTTGAGAGGGGCAGCCCAATGCCTGACTCTTGATCTGAGGGTCTGGGGTTCAGTGATGGGTTTCTGGAGCCTAAAACTAATAACTGGGTTAGGTGCAAAACCAGGAGAGGTTTGGCAAACACCACTTGATGCAGGCTGTGGCTCTGGGTGGCTGTGACAGCTGAGAGCAGGCCCAGAATTCACGTTGTCCTAACTGCTGGTGGGGTGACCTTGGGCAGCCACTTAAGCTCCGAGAGCCTCCGGCCCCCATCTGTTGGGCAGAGATACCAGCAGACCTACTCTTGGAGTTGGTGTGAGTTACAGGAGCTCCCACGTGTAAATCACCTAGCACAGGGCCTTGCCTGCAGGCGAATGACCATTAGCTTATGATGATTATTTTCAAACAGCTCCAAGAGCAATGTGTGTGTACACCTGTCCTGCCGGTGCACGGATTTGGGTGCCTGCTTTTGCAATATATCTGTGTTGTGTACGCAGGTGTATGCCCGTATTTGAGCAGCACGGGAGAGCAGGTGGACGAGGCTTGCATGCATGAGAGGGCACATATGTTTGGCCTTGTGAGTCAGTGGGCGCGTTTCCGTGTGTTCTACGTGTGCATGTGTGCGTGTGAGTATGCACATACCTTCATATAGAATTCTTCTGCATGTGGACATGCACTTGAGTGAAAACCCACACAAACTCAGCACGGTCTGTTACAGTCAAGGGGTTAAAGCCCTGGCCTGTGTTCAAAGCCCTTTCCCCAGTCCTCACAGCTCCTGTGAGTCCGCCCGGGGCTCCTGGCCTGTCTGGAGCTGGGCTGAGATTCCCTGAAAACAGACTTTTCTTTCATTCCCTGTTCCCAGACGCTGGCACAAATGCACCCCAGTGCACACACACGACTCTCCCGGAGTGTCCCAAGCTTCTCAAGATGCCAGTCCAGAAAGCCCAGGAATGGGGGTCCTGCCCTGCTCCTCCGGCTCCCTGGGCTGCCTCTTCACCCGGTTCTCATGGCAGAGCCCCGCGGCAGGACCATGTGCACATGTGACTTCCCAGCCCTGAGTCTAAAGCAGCAAAGCCATCCCAAGTTCCGGCAAACAATTCCCTCCTCTCCACTCCGCACTCTTAACCCTCTTTGCCCTGCCCTTCCTGGCTGGGCCAAGAGGGGACTTTAACCCCCAGCCCCATCCAAACCCCACGTCAGGACAGTGCATATCTGACCGTCAGCCCCAAAGCTAAAATGTAAACCGCAGAGCTGGGATTCGAGCTCAGGTCTGTGCTGCGGGCTGGGACAGTACTACAGTTTACAGGCTGTCCCGTCTTACTCCGTCCACTGCGCACGTGAGAAGGCCGGAGGGGACAGGGCCTGAGATGGGTCCCTGCACCCCCTTCCCCCCACCGCTGCTGGGGGGGGCCGTTAAGCACGGATCCCTTGCAGGCACTGAGGGAGGTCGCAGCGTAAAAGGTCGGGTTCCGCCCTGGACACCTGGGGCTGTTCCAGGGGGTCGCACGGCGCCTGCTGAAAGGGGCAGAGCGAAGTGGTCCAAGCCTTGGCAGGCGTTACCATGGTGACGGGCCACAGGCGGCGGCTGCTCCGTTCCCGGGCGCGGGTCCGCGGTCAGCGGGTCGGTCTGCCGGGTGCAGCCCCCGGCCCCGCCTAGCCCCGGAGCGAGCGGAGCGGGCTGGCGGGGGGCGCCGACCTCGGCCTCATCTCTGTGGCGGGGACGGCGGAGAGAAGAGAGGGCGCCGGAGGGACGGCGGAGAGCGAGGCCGGAGACAACAAGAGACCGAGGGAGGGACGCGCGGCGGGTCGGGCCGCCAGCCGGGGGCGGCCGTAGGGGCGGGGCGGGGCGGGGCGGGACAGCGGCCCCTTTGTGCCCGCCGCGCGGGGGGGAGGACCGCAGCCCCCTCCCGCCCTCGCCGCAGGAGCACCTCCAGCGAGCTGTTCCCCACCACCTCCTCCCACGCGCTCCCGCCGGGGTCCCGCAGCCAGGCCCGAGCCCAGCGGGTGCAGCGCCTACACACCGCGGAGTCAGAGCCGGGTTCGAGTCTCCTCCTCCGCCTCCCAGCAAGTCACAGAATCCTAAGTCTCAGTTTCCTCATCTGTAAAATAGGGATAATGATGATGATGATGACAGTACCTGCCCCTTAGGTTTGGTGGCAAGGAGTAAGCACCTGTCCCAAAGCCCTTCCCCTATGAATTCTCCCCACTTGGGCCACCGTGAGGCCCAGTTCAGGGCCTTAGATGGTGGCTGTCCGCAGTTCTGGTCTCATCTCTCCGATGGTGACGGGCTGTGCGACCTTGGCCACGCCATTATTCCCTGCCAGCCTCAGCTTTGGAGGAAGATTGAGAAACTAGACTACTACGGTCTGAATGTGTGTCCGCCACCCCCAATTCATAGGTTGAACCTAACCCCCAACGGGATGGTATTAGGAGGTCAGTTCTTCGGAGGTGATTAGGTCATGAGGACAGAGCCCCCATGAACGGGACTGGGGATCAGTGCCCTCATAAAGAGACCCCCAGAGCTGCCTTGCTCTTGCCACCATGTGAGGATACAGCAGCAAGTCCCCGTCATCTGCAAGCCAGAAAGCAGGCCCTCACCAGACACTCAACCTGCCCGCGCACTGATGTTGGATTTCTTAGCCTCCAGAACTGCGAGGAATGAATTTCTGTCATTTAAAGCCACCCAGTCTAAAGTATGTTGTTACAGCAGCCCAAACAGACTAAGACAATGACTAAGGGTATTCCTGCTTGGATCACTCGGGAATTCATCCATTTATTTATCAAGCATTGTGCCAAGCACTGAGCCAGAACAAGACAGAGTCCTTGCCCTCAGGTAATGTACAGTCTAGTGGGGAAGACAGGCACAGAACTATACAGGAAAAATAGCGACCGAGTGTGGTAAGTGCTGAAAAGGAAACAGACCCATGTCGACATGCGGAGCTGTACAGGGATCTACTGACAGCTGGTGGTCTAGGAAGGGGGTGAAGAAGCCTAGATCTGATAGACGGAGAGTAATTAGTTGAAAGCGGGGTGGTGCAGAGGGTGGAGAGAAACAGAGTTCCAAGCAAAGGGAACAGCATGTGCAAAGGCTCTGGGGCAGTATGAAGCTTAAAGACATTGGGAGGGGCTGGGCCCAGTGGCTCATACCTGTAATCCCAGCACTTTGGGAGGTCAAGTCAGGAAGATCACTTGAGGCCAGGAATTCGGGGCAACATGGCCAGACCCTGTCTCTACAAAAAATAATTTAAAAATTAGCCAAGCATGGTGGCGTGCACCTGTAGTTCCAGCTACTGGGAGGCTGAGGTGGGAACATCACTTGAACCCAGGAGTTTGAGACTACGGTGAGCTATGATCACGCCACTGCGGTCCAGCCTGAGCGACAGAGCAAAACCCTGTCTCTTTTTAAAAACAAACAAACAAAAAACAACAACATAAAGACATTGGGGATGAGTGAAGAACTGAGAAAGGACAAGAGCAGTGGTAAGAGTTTGAGTTCAAAGAGTGAGCCTGAACCACAGCCATCTCCCACCCCACGGAGGTTGGCCAGTCTTTCAGCAGAGGGAACCTGACCTAAGAGCCATCCCATCTTGCTGTGTAGATTTTGACAACTTCCTTCACATCCCTGAACCTTCATGTTGCTGCTCATTAATTTGGGACTAATAACACACCCCTCCCCATAATTTCACTATGTCACACAGCCCGGAGGATCCCTGCGATGGTGTTTATTAGGCAACCAAATGACCCCTCTCCAACGTGCAGGAGATGGTCCGGAGGGCTTTGGTATCACTACTCCAGATGTGAATTTAGGAGAGAGCAGACTTATTGATATAGGGTGCAGGATTCCGCTGGGAGTTGGGGAATTGTAGTTTGGAGGTTTTAGAGTCTCGGATTGCAATGAGACAGAATTGACATGACGGCCAGTGTTTTGGAGTTGTGAGCAACAGAAGCTGGCTCTGAGTTAGTTAAGCAGAGAAGAAATGGATTGGTGGGGGATCAGGTGCTCACAGAATCCATGAGAAGGTTGGGGCATCCTCTGGAAGGCACAGGAACAAGCAGGATGCTCCAGGGGTCTCATTAGCAGAAATGAATTAGAACCCCTTGAAGACTGATGGAATTACATCAAGGCAAACAAACACACCAAAGTAGAACTTTCTGCGCATTAGTGCTTTTCTAAGTGTGTAACAGTTATGAGGTAGATTCTATTATTGTCCTCATTTTATAGATGAGAAGCTGAGGCACAGAGAGGTTATGTAGCCTGCCCAGTGTCGGATAGCTAGTAATCTGTAGATCCCAGAATTTGGAATGGACATGGCTACCCCATTCTAAAAATTGTTACTAATCACCTTGTTACGCTGCCTGAATTAATTTCAAGCATTCTTCCTGCCTTGCTCGCCTCAAAGCCTTAAAAGAGATTCAGGTTGGGCCCTTTGCCCAGGGCCCCACTAGGACTGCACATATCAGGAATATTTGGTTGCCCAAAAAGAAATCACATTGCATACAAAGGAGAGGGAATGGATAGGAAATGGCCTACAAACAAGTGCTATTACAGTCCACGCCTTGGGCCTCTCAACATCCTTCACACCCATATTACCGTGCGTGTTCTTCCAAAACTACTCTCTCCTTACATGGTACAACAATTGCACATGCAACCAACAGTGTACACACACACACACACACACAGACACACACACACACACACACACACACACACACACATTCCTATGTGGTTTGAACCGGTACTATGTGTGACCCCAAAGAGGGTCCCTTTCCTGAGCCTCAGATTCATTCTTGGTAAAACAGAGAGAATCATACTTCTTCATAGTACCGTGGTGGCAATTAAATTAGTTAATGAATGTGAAGTGTTTTGCACTGTGCCTGCCGCATAGAATTAATATGCAACACATAAAATAGCGTTGTCTATGTGAGGGGCTGACAGCTGTGAATTCACCTTCCGAGTATACAGGCTTAACTGTTGGACTGGACCTGGTTCATCTCTCGGGGACTTTCCAGAAGATTTTCCAGGCACTGATCGAGTGTTCATTTCCTCTCTCTTTGGCAAATGAATAACCGAATCGTGCTCCAATTGCTACACTAGATTTTGAGAAATAACAAAATCCATCACTGGCCTTACGTGGGTAGTGAAGTCCAGGGAACGGGAACGTGATGTGGATGTGGGCTCTGGTACTGATTTGCCGTGTAGCCTCGGGTGGATCCTTCATCTCTTGGGGCCACGGTTTCTTCGGCATAAAATGGAGGTTATAATCCCCCCTCACGAGGCTATCGTAAGGATCAGTGAGACAATACATTGAAAGGTCTTAACACGATGCCCGGCATGTAATAGGTCCTTAGCAAATGACAGCTCTGCCTATGAGCTGACAGCTCTGCGATTCCCGGGCCCAGGTGCCAGGACACCTCACTAGGAGATAGGCTCACTTGAGAAGGGAGTTAATTTTAGCAGAATTTCGTGGGGTTAGGAACTCATTCATTAAATAAATATTTATTTGCTCCTACTATAAGGATGCCAAATAGTTGGCACTATGTATCAACTCATTCTCTGGCCATGACAGACAACACTAATCCACTGATCGTGGAACTTTCTGCCGAACCTAGAAGCAGCCTCAGAATCCTCTTCAACACAGAGCACAGGCAGCTGCTACCGGTCAATGCAAGTTGACACGGAGATGTGCTTATTCACCGTCTGAGGTCTGTAACCTATAAGGCAGACTGGCGTAGAAGAAGACAAAGACTCCAGAGGCAGAGGCTTGGGTTTGCGTCTTGCCTTAAAACCTGCTATGGACCCTTATGCTGATGCTTAGGTCCTAAAGCAGTGTATCAGCCATGGAGTGTGCCCCTTGGATCTCCCTTGAAGAGAGAACCGTGAGCCATGGACGCCTTCGGTGTCTGCTTCAGCTTTGAGCTTTGGCCACGTGTTTCCTGGGCAGCTCCAAGCTGAGCACACTGTGAATAAGGACCCACAATTTCTGCCTAATGTGGGACTCTTCTGTGAATAATCTTTGTGCCAGAGCTCCCCACTGGGCTGGCCAAGACCTTCTCAGAGCTGCACCACAGTCTGAAGTCCTTTCCACCCAATCCTTCTTCCTTCCCCCTCTCCTTTCACCACTGTCAGACCTGCGTCAAGGTTCAAAGGCTCCCCCTTGGTCTTCCTGCTCCCACTCCCCTTCATCCTTCGCAGCCATCACCCCCATGAATCTCGTGCACTCATAACTCTGGCATCTGTTTCTCAGAGGACACTGGTGAACTCAGCCCTGCAGAAAACTAAGTTGGAAAGGAGTGGCGCTCCTCTTTGATGACAAGAACAGAGGTGGCACAGAGATTATTGTGAATGCCAGGGGCAAGCAGTAACCCAGGACAGGGAGGCTGGAGGGCACAGTAGTATAACCCACAGCCTCCCCCTGCATGAAACTGGCCGTCCCAATCAAAGACTCTTGATCACAAGTGGCAGAAACTCAACTCAACCTCATTTAAGTAAAAAAGGAACTTTAAAGGTCTTATAAGTGAGAAGTGGTGCTAGAGCTCTGTCATAATTCTAATGGCTTCTTCCCTGTGACCAGGGAGGAGGGCCTGCAGGCCTACATGATCTCAGCTCAGCAATCCTAATACAGAGACGACATCTTTTTCCTAACATCAAAATAGTTATTCCAGGGAAGACCCTGATTGGCCTTGCTTGGGTCACATGTCCATTCTTGAACCAACCACTGTGGCCAGAGTAATGAGGATATTCTGATTGGCTGGATTAGCTCTGTGCCCTCCCCTGGCTGGGAGCACATGATGATGGCTCTACCACAGCTGCGTGGAGTGAGGAGAAGGTCTGCGAAGAAACAGGAGGGAGACGGGAACACACGTTAAAACCAACAAAAGCTTTGATCATTATCTGCTTCATAAACACTGGGAAAAAAAGACAGAAGAGATCGTTTCATCCCTCAATGAGCTTCTCTTTCCATAGGGAAAATATGATGTTTAAGTGCATTTTCTGATTAACTGCTAGGCTGGCATTGGGAAGGACCTGTGGGTACGTAGGTACCGCAGACTGTCCCGCCCTTTCCTAGGATGCCCACAGTCTGGTGGGAGAGAGAGAGATGGAAATAACTCATGGCAATGGAACCCCTGGAGCCCTTAAAAAGAACTTAAAACATCCCTTGTTCAACTGTCCTGATTGACAGCAGGGAGCTTCCCCCAGGGAGAGATGACTCACGCAGTGTCACTCTGCCCAGCCAGGATAACAATCTGTTACACTTGGTTTGTTCTTAAAACTGCCTCCTGGTTGGGGCATCTGTGATGTGTGTGTAGAGGCCTCCAGTTGAAGTCCCTGTCTGCCCACTAACCCCCTAAGGAATCTCGGGGGGTTGCCTAAATTCTGTGAACCTCAGTGTTCTCACCTGTACAATGGGACCACTAACCTCTGCTCTGCCTCCTTCCTCTGCTTCTTTCCACTGCCTGCTGCGAAGCAATAACACAGGCATTTGTCATGTTCTGCTGCGGGGGGGGGGGGCGTGTTATGAGATGCATTTGTTGAGTGCCCACTTTGTGCCAGGGACAGCATGCTGGATGCTGGGGGTGTCAGGGAGAACAGGACAGACAGCTCCTGTCCCAATGCAGCTCACAGTCTAGTAGGGCATCAGATCTTAATAACGAATGCATCCCTTTCCCTTAGTGGAAAGGTCTTGGGTGGGGGAAGCACAAATCAAAGGAACCCAGTGGGAACCCAGGAGGGCTGTCCTGAGGGCTTCAGCTGAGATTCAAAGAGAATGGAAGAGTTTATAGTGAAAGAAGTCAGGGAAAAGCATTACAGCCAGAGGGAACAGCAGGTGCAAAAGTCCTGTAGCAGGGGAGCACGTTGGAGGCACAAAAGAGGCAGAGAGTGGTGGGGACAGGGACATGAGAGGAGGCAGGAGGGGTGGGCAAGGCTCTGCAGACCAGAGAGTTTGAATGTTCTCCTTAGAGCCATGAAAGTCATGGGAGGGAGTTAAGGAAGGAGTAATATGATCAGCTTAACTTTTTTGTTTTTCAGAAGATTCCTCCAGCTGCTGGGGGGAGGAGACAGTGGGAGGCGGCAGGGGCTGCAGGGAGACCCAGCAGCAAGGAGACTGCCGCAGGGGCCGGAGAAGGGTCAGGCTCCAAGGACAGTGGGAGCCAAGACCCAGGGCCCTAGAGGGACTTGTGGCTGGAGACACCAAGGCAGGGGGCTCTGGGGACCGTTTAGCCTCTGCCCCTCTGGGTCCCTCACTCCTGGAGTTTCTCTTTTCCAGTCCAGCTCTTTCTTGTTATTGTGGGACAGACTCCATCGATGACTCATCCAGGGTTTCGGTTGCTTGTTCCAGCCTTCTCCCCTCCCCCAATGACTCTGGATGTCTTGGGCGCCGCAGGCCTTGCCCCTCATCATCTGGGGAGGCAGCCAAGAGCTCTGCCTGCCATTTGGGTGAGGTCTAAGGAGGAAGGAGCCAGACCCTCTCGGCCTCAGGCACTGCCCACACCTTCCTGCCTCTGGTTTTGCTCATCCTCTTCCCCACGCCAGAAGATCTCTTTTCCGCAAGTCCTGTTCCTCCTTCCAGGGCCACTTCCTCTGGGAAGCCCTACCTAGCGACCCAGGCAAATCCCCCCGCACCCCTGCTCAGCAGCACCCGTCTCTTCATTCACCCCTCAGGAGCTCACCTTCTGGTGGGGGAGACAGGGATGCACTGATGGAGCTGTGGACACAAATATCGTGGGAGCCTAGAGGAGGGACCAGTAATACTCCCTAGAGGTCGGGTCAGAGGAGATTTCCCAGAAGAAGGGGCATTTGCACCTGGGTTTTGAAGCAGGAATAGAAGTTCACTGTGGAGAGAAAGATGAGAAGGCATTCCAAGCTAAAGAACCAGTGTGCACAAGGGGCAATTGCAAGTCGTTTCTGTAATGTGCGAAAGGGGCCCAGTGCATACAAATGTTTGTTGAATGAAAGAATGTTTGAGGGGAACATTGAGAAATTAGGCTTGGCTGCATCAGAGTTGTACACTCCCAAACTGGCAGCAGATGGGCCAAATCGGGCAAACAGAAGGTTAAAAAAAAGAAAAACGGAATTAGTTATCAACATCTAAAAATCAGAAGGCTTTACCTATATTCCTGGAGCTGGGGAGCAGCCTCTGCCTTCATCCAGGCCTGTGCTATCCAGCTTCCCAGCATCCCCACCTGGTTCGTTTTGCTCATTCGTGCTGCTTCCCAGGCCCTGCCTAGTCAAATGCCTGGACATTGAGTTTGCACCCCTGTCTAGATGATACACTCCCCAAGGTTCTGGATTATGAGCTATTTACAGGGCCAGGCATGCAGCAGGTGCTCAGTATATCTAGGTGGGTGGATGGTGTGACGATCTTAAAATATGTCCACAAATTTCTTAACACTCCTGCCTTCCAAAGGTGGAGCCCCCTTCAGGGTGGGCTGGACTTAGAGACGCACCTGTAAAGAATCAAATGTGGAGGAATTGATGGTGTGTGACATCAGGAACTAGGATGTTGTGGCTTCTGCCTTGATGTTTCTTGGATCCCTTGCTATGGGGGAAGCCAGTTGTCACGTTGCTAGGACACTCAAGCGGCCCCATGCAAACATCCAGGTGGTAAGGAACTGAGGTTTCCTGCCAATAGCCAGCAGGTGAGCGTGAGTCACCTTGGAAGCTGATGCTCCAGCCCAGCCTTCAGATAGCCGCAGCCCAAGCTGACAACTTGACCCCAGCCTCATGAGATACCCTGAGCTAGAACTACCCGGCGACCCTGCTTCCAAACACCCGATCCCCAGGAACTGTGTGAAACAATAAATGTTTATTGTTGTTTCAGCCACTGAGTTGTGAGGTAGTTTTCTGTGCATCCACAGATAACTAACATGGATGGATGGATGGATGGATGGATGGATGGAAGGATGGATGGAAGGATGGATGGACGGATATAGGATATGTTAGGTAGTGGGGGAAGATTCCACTGGAAAAGTAAGGGAGGGTCAGATCCCAAATGAGTTTGTCACCCTGAAAAGCTAGAAAAAGTTTGCGATCTTGGAGTGCCGTGGTCATCTCTAAGTTTTAGGCAGGTCACTCAGGCAGCCAGGCCGGGAGTAGGTGGGGAGAGGGTTGAAGAACCCGAGGCCAAAAGGCCAAGAAGAGGCTGGACCAATCACCCCAGGAGACAGGCTGCCCTGTGTCCTCAAACCAGCTTCCTCCAGCAGCAGTCCCCCATATCTTCCCGCCCTGCAGGCCCGACTCCGTCGTTCCTCAGCCCGGGCTGGCCCTCTGAGTCGTGGAGGAGGTCACAACTTTCGCATTTCTCAGAAGCCAAGTCATCCTCCTCACTCACAGATGTCTTTGTGTGGAGGAAGCAGTTTCTCTCTCTACCAGTGCGGTGTTCAGGGCAGGGCCAGTGACCTTTAGGAAGCAGAGTGGTCTCGTGAGACGCTGTGACCCTCTGAGGAGACCCGCTGGCCCCAAAGGCCCAGTGGAGGCCACAGCCACCAGCCATCCATGGGGTTAGGTCAACCCGAAGATCCTGTGTGTTGGGCTTGTTTGAAATGACCCGGGACGTGTCCTGGGGAAACGTGTGCAGATGGTTTGACGCATATGAGAAGTTTTCACGCAAATTAAAACTGTGCTGAAATACCATTTGTCATCCGTCACATGGGCAAAAGTTTAAAAGCTTGACAACACGCATTCATGAGACTTTGAGCAAATGGCCATTCTTACAGGATAAGAGTGGTTGCTAATAGGCCTTATAGAAAAGAATTTGGTGATATCTAACAAAGCAACCTTATACTTAACCTCTGACTCAGAATTTCTACTTCTAGGATGTATCCTAAAGATAAAATTCCACCAAAAAAAAAAAAAAAAAAAAACAACTTATGCACAAGGTGATTCATTGAGGCCTTACTTCTTTCTAATAGCAAAATGTTGGAAATACTCAAATGTCCATAAACTATGGTACCATAAACTATGATACCATACAAGGGAATGTTATTCAATCATAAAATCGATAAGGAAGATCTCTATGAATCTATATGGAATAATTTCCAGCATATATTGTTAAGCAAAAAAAATAAAGTAAAAGCAAAGGACTATATTAGTATGCCACCTTTCACTTAAGAATGTAAAAAATAAAACATGTATTTACATCTTTTTATTTAATTATTCAAAAGAAAACCAGGAAGGATTAATCAGAAACTTATTGAAAAATGGTTACTCATAGGATTTGGTGGAAATGCAATGAAAAGAAAGAAATGGGAGTGAGATTTCTCTGAATGTATTTTTATATTTTCAAAAATAAAATTAAATAAAAAGATAAAAACATAAACCCTAAACTTGAAAACAAAGAGAAAAAAATGAGACTAACTGAATATATAATTAATAATATAACTACACACAGAAAATAATTCAAGTAACTTTGGTCACAGGACTTTGGGTATTGGTGTTATGATTCTAAAACTACTTTTTGTGTGTTGTGTGATAGAAGTAATAAGTACACATATTTCTGTTTTGGGAATCAAGATTCTCACTATGGGGCTGGGCGCGGTGGCTCACGCCTGTAATCCTAGCACTCTGGGAGGCCGAGGTGGGCGGATCGTTCTGAGCTCAGGAGTTCGAGACCAGCCTGAGCAAGAGCGAGACCCCGTCTCTACCAAAAATAGAAAGAAATTAATT
>CAUYSK010000964.1:0-16128 GCA_963575035.1 Avahi laniger
CCGGGCTAGAGTGCTGTGGCGTCAGCCTAGCTCACAGCAACCTCAAACTCCTGGGCTCAAGCGATCCTTCTGCCTCAGTTTCCCGAGTAGCTGGGACTATAGGCATGTGCCACCTGCTCGGCTAATTATATATATATATATATATACACACACACACATATATATATATGTGTGTATATATTTTTAGTTGTCTAGATCATTTCTTTCTATTTTTTAGTAGAGGCGGGGTCTCGCTCTTGCTCAGTCTGGTCTCAAACTCCTGACCTTGAGCAATCCACCCGCCTCAGCCTCCCAGAGTGCTAGGATTACAGGTGTGAGCCACTGCGCCCAGCAACTGCTAAACTTAATAAAATGATTTAAGAAGTTAAAAACAGCTAGAGTATTTTTATAACATTTTCTATCATGAGGGAAAGAATATCAAAATGTAAGTGTGTCTACATATGTGTTCGTGTATGTTGTGCAGAAATTAGCTTGAGGGTGAATAATTGGAAAACACAGAGATTTTTGATGTCAAATAATTACAAAATGGGACTAGTCAAAGTATACACAGAAGAACCATAAATTGTTCAATAATAAAATAAAAAAAGAGTCAGATGGAGAATCGATTTTTCCAAAGTTATGCAAATAGAAAACAAAGAGGATATTTATCTCCTAGTACAGATTAAATCAACAGTTAATAAGCACGTGCTAACATCCTCTTTGGCAAGTATAGGAGTAAGGCACAGTTCCTCAAGAATGTACAATTTAGTATAGCTTCCAGCTCTCTCTCTCCATATATCATATTCTTATATAATTAGGAAAATTAAAAAAATTTCTTGAGAAAACAAAGTAGAAAAATGCAACAGGTTAAAGACAAACAAAATCTGTCATGGAAAATTTTTGTACTAGGGTAGAATAAATATTCATCAAATTAATATAAGCATAATACACCAAGATACTATGTCAGTTATACTTTCAAAATACCTAATCATCTTTCATATTTTATATTTGCCTATTCTTATCATGTATTTAAGTTAGAGAAGTAGCTCCACATCTAGGAGGCACACTCACTGACACAAACTTATCCCTTTCTTTGTGGACTAATTTCCCTTCTTAGAGGTGTACTTAAAATCAAATCCAATTATTTTGTTAAGTAAACTGCACTACTGCTCATCCAAGGTGATTTCCATAAATAGGACTGGTAAGTCTAAGTGAACACCTCAAGTTACAAATGACTGTGTGGTTTTCTAATTGCTTGCTTCAGCATTTAAGACCTCTACAGGGGAGAGCAAAGTACTGTACTTAACTTGTGAAGGGCTGTGCCAACTGCCATGATTATTTAATCTATAATGTTTTACTTGGTGCTACTCCTGTTGTGGGCCAAATCCATGCCCAGATCTGCAATCATGCAGCTATGTAATCTCTATTGCCTCTAAAAACCTAGGCAATTATTCTATATTATGATGCTTCTCACACAGGAGTGGTGTATCTTTGAATATGACATTAATAGGCAGAATGAAAAACATAGGTTCTGTTATGATACCCTTTAGGCTACTTCTCCATAAGCTGAATTTCCAAATACTTTAAGTCAATAGGAAGATTACATTTACTATGAGATAATGATCATAAAAATCCTAATAAATTTCCATTTCCAAGCAAGTGTTCTTCAACCTATTATTTGAGATTGACTGTATTACTCAATTATCCAATAGCATTTATCAACAGCTTATTTTGTCCTAAGCACTTAGGATAAATGGCTTTAATAATTGAGTATCTCACTTCAAAGATATATTTTCAAAAATATATATTTTGTACTAAACTGATATGTTTGAAGGTAATATTAAAAACTGGTTTAGTTTGAAAGTAACTACTAATATGTATGTACAAACTGATTTTAAACATACTTTCAAAAATAACTGCCTAAAATAATGTTGCCCTTCAGCTATATTTTGTGATGCCCTTCGACTCTGTTTCCATTTCTCAAAGTACGTTTGCAATTTTCTATTGGGAATTGTTTCTAGAGCATGTTAACTAGTCATATTAGCCATACAAGATATTTCTTAATAGTCATTATATTTTGATCAACATATGGCCTTACCCAGCTTGACTACCTATGCAAGTATCTGGGCGTGGCTAGAATGGCATTTATATATTTCCAATGAGCAAATTCATTCACAAAACACAACAATTTCTTTCTTTCTTTTTTTTTTTTTTTTTTTTTTTTTGAGACAGAGTCTCACTCTGTTGCCCTGGCTAGAGTGAGTGCCGTGGCGTCAGCCTAGCTCACAGCAACCTCACACTCCTGGGCTCAAGCAATCCTACTGCCTCAGCCTCCCCAGTAGCTGGGACTACAGGCATGCGCCACCATGCCCAGCTAATTTTTCTATATATTTTTAGTTGTCCAGATCATTTCTTTCTATTTTTTTTAGTAGAGACGGGGTCTTGCTCTTGCTCAGGCTGGTCTCGAACTCCTGAGCTCAAACAATCCGCCCGCCTCGGCCTCTCAGAGTGCTAGGATTACAGGACAACGATTTCTTATTACCGAAAATGCTCCTGAGAATTGTGCCACAGGTGCTGATGGCAACTCCTCAAGATTAGTTCCGGCTGTCTTTGACAAGTGGCTGCTTTGGAAGTGTGCAGTTTCCCAAGGTAAGGATTTTGTGGGAAAAAAATTCATTTGGTTGTCTAAGTTCTGGTGTATTTGTTAAAACAATCTGTTTCATTAACTTATGTTACTTGATATAGGCACTGAGAATTAAAGTGTAAGGATTACCTCTGCTATTCAAAGTTATTTACAGATGCTGCACATTTACACAGCTCTTGTTACCACTTCACCCAAACTTTGAGGAAATCATCTGAAACTAAATAGTAAAGCAACAGAGGATTTTCAGGTATTTTTGCTAACTAATGAGATCAAGGCCAACCAATATTTGCTATCTCACAATGATTATAGAGGACTGTCATGTGTGATGTTACAGGCACTAATGGTTTCCTTTCCAAGATTTACTTGTCTTCCATCATTGTTAACAGAAACTCAATTTTGTTAAGGCAGTGATATGCCGGCTCTATTGGGTGAATTCCAGCTGCTCTAAGTACATCATAGCAATAGTTTTCCTCTACACTAGCGATTGCTCTCGTAACTTAATTTGGCCAATGAGAAATAAGGGAAAATCTGCTGAAAAATGTCTTCTAAGAAAGATATTCCTTATAAAAGATACATGCTCAAGCAGAAAGTCTTTGTTTCTGTCTGCTCCTAATCTTCTTACTTGGGATACTGGATGTGCAGCTGTGGTTTTTATATCGCAACCATGAAAGCAGAGGATAGAAAGAACCTAAATCCAGATGACATCATTTAGTCACTGTACCAAACATTGGACCTCCAACCTCCAGGCTTCTTCTTATATGAGATAAAGATCTTATTGTTTAGGCTACTGTAGGTGGGTAGTGTAATATTTGTTGATGAAAGCATCCTAACTGATATAAGAGATAAGAAGCATGCAGCAGATCCTAGGTGATCATCAAAAGGCATTTTGATGTCATGTAAAAGATATTCATTCCAGAGCTATCAGAAGCAAAGTTATATGCTCCCCTAACAAAAGATCTAGCATAAATTCCCCAATTTTGATAAAATATGTCTATCAGTATCAGTATTTTATATCATGATATATATCATAAATTTTTGATTACCTTTCTGTATAAAGCTTTTTTAATATCTTGCATTGCCATCATAAATCCTGTATCAGTATTACTTTATGATGTTTTCCTTATTTTAGAAAATTTAAACTCTATATATGAGATTATAGTTTTCTGTCAACATTAACTCAACAAACGGTTATATGTGTGTTTGTATGTGTGGGTAAGGGAAAGCTAGAAGAGGTGGAGTCAGATGCAAAAATGAGAAGATGTCATTCATGCCCAGAAGGAACTCACATTCTAATAGGAATTTGAGCTGTACTTAAATAAGTACAGATTGTATTAATGTCAAGAGAAGGATCTGACCAAAGAGCTACGGGTGCATTGAGGAAGGGGAGGTCATTTCAGGAATTCCTTACAGTGGAACTGACATTTCAAAGATAGTTAGGATTTTTTTAAAAAATGAAAATGAATAAGACTATGTTCCACAACTTTCTCCACTTTATATCTACCACACAGCACATGCCCATAGCTTGGAGATGCTTCAGTTTTGCTGGGGTGAAGGTTTTACAATGGAATACAGTCAGTTCAGGCTATATTTTAAAGAACTTTCTATTTTTTCTTGATTCTACTTCTATTTGACTCATCCAAGAAATTGTTCTGTATGAATTTTTAATCATATAACAGCTTTTGCTGAGTTTTTGGTTCAGCCCAGCAAGACATGTATGTTTTTGTGGGGAATTTTAGTGGAAGGAGCAGGTCTCCTTGCCTTTGCCTCAGCTTCAGATGACTTTTTAAAAAGTTATTCATTCTTGTTATCAGATCTTTCCTATTTCCCCAAATTCTTCATGGTCCCATGGAAATTTGAAATATCTAAAACTGGATTGACCTGATTAATCAGCTTGATTCTTGTTGCATTTTAAATTATGCAAAAACCAATGCTGTCAGGAATTGTCAAATATAGTTAGATACGATTTAGCTCTCTTAAGAGTAAATATTTTCATTCAGGGCCTTCTACTGCCAAGCGGCCATTCATTTAGTCACCCATTTAACACAAGATTTTTAGTGTACCATGAACCCAAAACAACCAACGTCCCTCTTTTCATGGAGATTAAATTTTAATGGGAGCTCTTATTAGTTTGAAAATAAAATAGCTATCAAATTCTGCTCAAATGTCATGTTCTCAAGGAAACTTTCTAAACATTTTTTAGGCTCTATTCCCATATAAATGTCTTGTGAGCTCTACCAGCATTTTTCTCCCTCTGTAGAAATGATTTGATCTTCTCTATCTTCTTTTCATTTCTTCTTCCCTTCTCCCCCTCAATAGACTGTCAGCTACTTGAGGACCAAAGCCAATATCTTTTCATCTTTGTATTAAAAGAGAATATACTCAATAAATGTTTATAAGTGAGTGAATGATGCAGTTAATATTCAGTAGCCACTATGTTTGTGAAAACTTAAGGGCCTTTCTCATCAAGATCTCGCAATTTCATGGAACTATAGTGAATAGATTTCTAAGACTATGGACCAAACTTGAGATTCCATGAGATATCATGGAGCTTGGATACTAGATGTTTAATTAGCAATCAGCAGTATAAGTGCCTTAGCTTGAACTTCTGAGCTATAAAACAGCAAACTTTTGAAATAGCATTGGAAGGAAATGCAGAGAATGGCTCCAAATGTTTCAGAAGGCCAGCTCATTAAGCTGGGAATTTTCATAATTTAATGTTTACACAGTTGAGTAATGATACTGTGTATTACTGAATTATGGCCATGGAACATCATACTATTCTTTTTTTCTTCCATGGCATCAGAGTCTGTGGGAAGTCCATACAAGGAAGTTGTTTCCTAGAAATAAAATTGAGTTGCAAAGAAAAGCAGTAGTTGAACAACATGCTTCACTTATACCATGTCTAAATATATTGTAGAAAAATAACATTTAGAATTTCAGTAGAAATAACCTACAAGACTTTAGTTAACATAGAGTCCACTGAATCCAAGTTCCCAGCTTCAAGGCTTAATTAGTTTAGGAAAAATTGGCTTGACTACTTAAGATAAATAAGTGAATACATTTTTTTCCAATGCAGTGTATGATTTTCCTTAGAAACTGGAAAGTATTCTCAGAAATGGCATTCAGTGACTTACATCTACAAAACACCATGGAGTTTAGACAATTCTCTTATGTTGTCTCATTTAGTCTTTAAAACAACTCTGTGAAGTGGGAATCCTATCACCACTTCACAAGCTGGAAAACTGAAGCATTAGTTATATGTGACATACTTAACGGTCACACACACTTAGGAAGGGACAGTAGCAGAGAGAAGTTCCAAACCTCTTTTCACTAGAGTTAGCTGCCTCAGTGAGCTAGTCTAATAGAAAGGGAGGCATTTTAGAAACAGCAAATAAGAAAAATCAGTCTGACAACAAAGTATGTGGATAAGCTGGATGGGTGGGACTGGAACTCTTTTGCGTTTTGAGGTGATTCTCTTCTAGGGAACTACTGGAAAGTGGGTGGGAAGAAAGAAAACTTCAAGAAACTACGTAAGAAGAGGAGATTAAAGTAGAAAAGGGGAAGCAAAAGGGAGTTTCCTCTTCTTTCAAGAAAGGATGCTTCTCGCTTAACTTTACATACATTATATGAGTGCTGCATGGTACAGAAAAAATATTTCAGCAACAAACTTTAATACTATTTAATACTAATGGGGCCTGATGTAGCAATCCACACCATTTTTCAGTACCATTTTAAGGGCTTTAGAAATAAGCACTTTTTTGTAATTACACTACAACTATTATATTGCTATTGTTGAGTTAAAAATGATGAATTCAAATTAAGGTTAATTCTAAGATATTTAGAAGATACTTGCAATCACAATTTACAACAATCATAATTTAATAACTATTCTATTATCTCTAATAGTTATTAGAACCACACGAGCACTTACAAAGTGCCTCTGTTTTCTCATCTGTAACGTGAGGGGTTAAAATAAATCTGAAACCTGGTTGATAATCAATAAAAAAATTTTAATAGTTTTGAAAATATTTGAATAGTTTTAGATGTACAGAAAAATTTGTTAAAATAGTATAGAGAGTTCGCACACGGCCCACATCCATTGCCCCCCATTATGAACATCTTACTATTTATATTAACATGGTACGCTTGTTACCATTAATTAACCAATATCGATCCATGGTTAGTAACTAAAGTCCATACTTTATTCACATTTTCTTACTTTTTATCTAATGTCCTTTTCCTGTTCTAGGACCACATCCAGGATCCCACATTCCATTTGGCATCACGTCATCTTAGCCTCCTCTGTGCTGTGACAGTTTGTTAGACTTTCTTTATTTTTGATGACCTTGACAGATTTGAGAAATACTGGCCAGATATTTTGTAGAATGTCCTTTGTTGGATGTTATCCAATGATTTTTTTCATGATTAGACTGGGGTTATGGGTTTTGGAAAGGAATATTGGAGATTTTTTTAAAGTATGCATTTCTGTATTTCATTCTAATTTGGTGAATCTGGGGAGCATTTGCAACTTTTCAGATCTCCTCAGGGATAAGTGATGACATTGCCTCTTCTAATAGGTGCTGTTTGCTCTATCTAGTGACAACCAGATTCTAGTTAAGATCTGAGGATCTAGTCTTTCCTCAATTCTAGAAAATGCTTAGCTATTATTTTGTATTTATTTTGATAGTCCCTCCTTTTCCTCTGAAACTCGTTACATTATTGAGTCAATATGTTCTTCAGGTCTTTTGACTTTCGTGTGCGTGCGTGTGTGTATATATGTGTGTGTGTGTGTGCGCGCGTGTGCGTGCGCGCGTTTTCCTCTTTATCCTGAGTGAATTTCTCAGAACCATCTTTAGATTTTCCAATTTCTCTTCGCAAATGTGTAGAATTTATTCCATACAATGAATTTTTATTTTTAAGACTTCTATTTTCATTTTCATGTTCAAACTTTTCTTGAGACATGTTTTTGCTTTCAAATTACTATGACTTTTAATAGACACTATTCTATCATTAAGCATATTTTAAAACCTATGTCCAATTATTCCATACAATTAATTTCACCTGCAAGGAATTCATGCTTGGAGAACTGGTTTTTGTTTGCCTTTCTTAGCATTAGCATTCTGCAGGTGTCTTTGAATTTGGGCATAAACCTTATTTTTACTGGAGTGGGGATGGTTTTCATTTTCAGATGCCTATAATTGCCTTCCTCTGGCACTCCTAAGCCAACAATTCAGAGCCAAGTTTTATAACAGCATTTTAAGGCTCCTTTCTGGGGAGAGATCAGGGGTATCAAGGATCTGGCCACTAGAGTCAGCTACCAACTTGACTGGATTCCTGGTTTTCAGTCCTCATGCATTCCTATAGCCACAGTTTTCTATGTAGCCAGGTCACTAGCCTTTTTATTCAGAGTCTGTTCACACATGTGGGAGTCCCAGCCCTGGCCCTGGTTTCAAGCAGTTTCACTGGACTTGATTCTATTCCTGCGTGGGGTACGACTGTATTAGTTAGCCATTGCCATAAAACACACAAGCACAAACTCAACATATTAAAGCAACACACACTATCTCACAAGTTTTGTGGGCCAGAAGTCTGGGCATGGATTATTTCTGTCCTCTGCAGTGTTTCTCAAGGGCACAATCAAGGTGTTGGCCAGGCTACATTCTCATCTGGAAGATGAACTTGGGGAGAATATACCTTCATGCTCATTCAGTTGTTGGCAGAATTTATTTCCCTGCAGCTGTGTGACTGAGGACTCCAGGTCCTAGAGGCTGCCACAGGGACTTCCTCACCATGGCTGCTTATCTCATCGAGCCTGAAGAAGTGTCTCTCTTCCTGTGGGGGCAGGGAAGGGTTGTCAGTACCTCTTTTAAGGGTTCTCACCTGATTAATTCATACCCACCCAGGGTAGTCTCCTGTTTGATTAACACACACATAGGGAGGGAATTATAGAACGCATGAAGGCCAAGGGGTGGAAATCATGGGGTCACCTTAGTGTCTGTCTGCTGTAAGCACCTTTAGTCCCAAGGCTACCATTTGTGTTCCGTTCCAGAAGTCATAGCCCTTGGCCCCATCTTGCCTTTCTGCTTTGCATTTCAGTTCTTTATCTAATTCATGAAAATATTTGCATTGTTTCTTAATTTCTCTACATCTTAATTTTTCCTTTTTATAGTTTATCAGTCTTAATTTTTGTTTGGAATAGAAAGGTTATGTGAAAATATAAACTTATGAAGCCATCTTACTCTGTGTTTTGTAAAAATTTTCACTTGATCAGAGTTAGGGCAGATTTCTGAAATCCTAGATATGTTTAATGGTGGGTAATTATGTAACCAAATGGTTTGGGAAACGTGATCTGGTAGAGAGGATTATTTTTGGTATGGAAAAACAGGGAATTGATAAACATAACTGGGGCATTTTTAAATTAGCCATCACCTTTTACAACAATTTGCAAAAGTGGTCTGTCTCTGGTTTACAGTAAGAACCTTGACTTCTAATTATACCATGGAAAAAAACTGTGCAAACTTGATGTTCTCGCATAACATAAATATGCTTTAACTGGCCAGGTTTTATCTACCTGGCTTGCCATTTTATATAGAATATTCCTTATTTTATTTATTACACTATTATCAGTTATTTATTACACAAAATAAGGAGGCAATGAATGAAAAACAAGGCAATAGAGATACTCAAAATAAGATTTCAACCATATAGGTAACATAATGATAAGTCTGAATGCTAGGGGCAAAGTTCTTAGTATTTATTGTCTTTCATTGATAGAGAAATCTACTTTCTTTGCAGACCTTGGGAGGGTCAGGCTTGGGGCTGCCATGTGCAAACAAACATGCTTAATAGTTTCATTTGGGAACTGAAGGCTGACCTGAGAAAGTGACCCTTTGTAAGCATCATGATTTTAAGATAACCATATGAAATAAGGGCCACAAAATATTGCTTATAACAATTTTCCTGGGCAAGCCCCTTATTTTCTTGAAACCAAAACAAGTAGTTCTTTATGTTAAAAAGCAGAGGGTATTTCTCCAAAAAGAACTGTGGGTTCTAGGGTCTCCTTTAACCTCCCTGTCTTAGTCCATTTTCTGGTGCTATAATAGAATACCACAGACTAGGTAATTTATAAAGAATAGCAGTTTATTTAGCTCAAGGTTCTGAAGGCAGGGAAGTCCAAGGTTGGGCAGCCACATCTAGTGAGGGTCTTCTTGCTGCATTACCTCATGGTGGAAGGGTGGAGGGGCAAGACAGCATGTATGAGACACCAAGGGCTGAGTTTGCTTTATAACAACTCACTCTTCTCATAACTAACCCGCTCCTGAGATAATGACATCAATCCATGAGGCTCTACCCTCGTGACCCAATCACTTATTAGGCTCCACCTCCCAACACTGTTGCATTGGGGACTACATTTCCAACACATGAAATTTTGAGGAACACACGCAAACACTTTCCAGTAAGAGTAATTTGACTATGCAGATAAACTGTTTACTTTGGGAAAAATGCACAAATCATAGTATCAAGGGGATGTGATTTAGGCTAGAAAGTTTTGATATTTTAGAATTATGCTTAATAGATCTGAGAGCTGCTATAGTAGCTGCTGATTAATAAAAGATCTGGGTGAATATTAGCATCAATAAAATAAAAAGAAGATATGGTGAACAAGACCTTATTCACCTAATGCTGGAATATTAGAACTAGTTGGTATTTTCTGGAGCTTGCAATGTATTCAAATTAAATAAATTACAGTTCTACTATTGTAATATATTATGAAGCTCTTTATTCCCAGGAGGCATTGTAAGCTAAATATAGAAAGGCTATAACAGTAAGTAACACCTACAAAATTGGTGGGAAGGGAAGCTAGGATGTGTTTTGGACATAGCCATAGCTTTGACATCATGTATTACTCTCCTTTAAAATCGTGGTTGGTATCACTGTCAGAGAGTCAACATTGGCTATATAAGAATCCAGTGTAGCAAATTTTCCAGTCCTGAAACGTCTAAGTGTTATGTAACAGTGGTCTCCAACCTTTTTGGCACCAGGAACCAATTTCATGGAAGACAATTTTTCCACAGATTGGTGGGGGGAATAGGGAGTTCAGGCGGTCATGCCAGCAGCTGTAAATACCGATGAAGCTTCACTCACACTCCTTCACTCATGGCCCAGTTCCTAAGTTTCATGGAAGATAATTTTTCCACTGGGGGAAGGGCAGAGTTCAGGTGGTGATGAGTGGCTCGGTTCCTAACAGGACATGCCTGGTACCACCAGAGGCCTAGGGGTTAGGGACCACATTATATAAGACAGATTTTCTATTTCCATAAATTTTCTACAATAAACTCAACAGAGTTCATCATGAAGTTTTTGAAATTATTTAAAGATTCAGCTTACTGAACACTAGAACAGGGAGCAGACTTTCACTGAAAATATTGCTGTAGAAGGACATACAGGATAAGTTAATGATGTCTATTATAATGTAATAAAAACCATTAAAATATAATCCTTTTTTGGTCTGCTCTTTTTATGGGATATTTCTTTAGACAATTTATAAAAAATATCTTTTAGTGATAATCTTAGAAGTTGGCAGGCAATATAGCTATCTCCAACATTTTCAAAGTTCTAGAAATCCCTCCTTGCTCCTTTGATCCTTCCTCTGTGTTAAAATCTGATTCATTGAGAGCAATATTTTTTAATGTCTAGGATGCATAACATAAATTCTAAAAATAAATTAATTTGTACCTATAAAAGAGTGTATAATTCAAACCGAAAGCAAGAAGCTGATATTTAGAAGTAAATAATAGATGATGGGAACAGAAAAAAAAGAAGAGCAAAGAGAAGAGGTAAAGATGTGATGGTGTATCATTTTATTGTATGGGCTTTGTGCATGATCTTCATTCGGTTTACTATTAGGTTTAGTGTTCTTATAAATATAGAAAGCCTGAGTTTAATTCCTGAGAAAACAGGAATTAAAGTGTAAAATAATGGCAAAATATTAAAATTGGATGCATAAGAAATTAAGCCCTATTATCACAGCACATGTTGGTACTGACTTATTTATAAAGTGATTGCTCTGTGGTAAAAGAGGAGACACAGCAAGGCAGACTGTGTTTGCGAACTTCTTGAATATGGAGAGTTCCCCAAATGGCCAGTTTGGATTTATATACTTGAACTTTTCCTCTGACCATGATTTACATTACACTATGAGATCAGTCTCAATAGCCCTAGTAGGTCAGGGCATTATCATTGACTCAAATAAACCTGAATTCAATTCTCAGATTTGCTACTTTCCAGTAGTAGTGACCTTGGATAGGAAACATCCTGAAGCCTTCGCTATTCTACCTTAAACAGGGATAATAATAATGCTTTATCTCCAGGCTTTTTATAACAATTAGATGACATCACTCTTAGAAACTATTTAGCATTCTACCTGGAACACACTACTGAAGACTCAACGTAGAAACTATTATTTTTATTATTATCATGGAGAGCAGCATCAAATTAAACCTAATGAATCTTTGTGTACATATAGACTTTTCGTGTTCCTTGGATGTTCACAGACTTTTCAAAATGCTTTTTCTATCTGTAAATCTGACAAAAACCTTACAAGATGGTTAGTTTACAAGATTTTAAGTACAAGGGTGTGATAACTTTTAGAAATATTTTTATAACATAAAAGAAAAATTTAAGTTATTCTGTTAATTGCTAATAATCAAGTTTTTACCAAGAGTTTATGTATGCATCATGAGAAGCTTGCAACTGATGATTGACACTTGAGAAAACAAAGCTTTTAAAGTAAATGTTTAAATTGTCTTTCATTAATTGTTATCTCTGTAATGTTTAATGTTTATTTTAGGTTTTTCTAGTGCTATTTAAATAAGAAATAAATACAGACTATGGTACTCTCCTTAAGTCAGGTGGAAAGGCTGAGAAAATATTCCTTGTGCTTTTCACAGGAATATTTTCAAATTTCTAATCTGAAAAGAATGCAAGTACATTATCTTTTCGGAACTCAGCACTTGAAAATCTCTCCAAAGTCCATTGAATATATGGACTTTAATAAAATAAGAACAGCGCCATATATGTTAGGACTTTTAAAATTTATCATTAAGTAATAATATATACGGTAAAACATAATTTACATTTTCTTATCCAAGGAGAGAAAGTTCCAACCTATTTCTGAATCTCACTTTGGAGCAAGGCAAGAATGACCCGACTTGGCATTTTTTGATTTCCAGCGTTCAAACATTACCACGTTTGTGTGCCAGGGCTGCGTCTCAGCTTCTGGAATTTATGACCCACGTGAGTTTCGCTTTTCTGGAAGGTGGAACGTAAACAATGAACAATTCAGTGCACATCCTACATATGTAGAAAATATATACGTACATACACACATGCACATACATATATATTACACGGCCCATCAGCCTCAGAGGAACACTTGACACGAGGTGGCTTTCCTGGTTTCCGTGACGCTCACGGTCTACGCCAGACGCCTGAGGGCGGGTGGCCCCTCAGGTCTGAGGCCGCTCAGGACGCTGCTCCAGCAGGCCCGGGGCGAAGCCGCTTGCGGGACAAGACGCCCACTTGGCAAGGTTACGCAGCTGGCAAACACAGATTTAGTCACAACAAAGTCGCCGCAGACCCAACCAAGCAACGCATAAATGGCCCTTTCAGCGCGAGCCTGAGAGGAGGGATGTTGCCGAGCCCAGCGGACCCCTAAACCGCGTTTTCTAACGCTTTCTGCTGCACGGGGCCCAGCGTGGACGCCCGGGTTGGCGGCGGCGCAGGGGCCAAGGCAGCCCCCCTTTTTCTTTCGCGCTGACCCCGACTCCTCCACCCACCCGCCGAGCGCAACGGTGGAAGGGGTCCGGGCGCAGTGCCGCGAGGCGGCCAGAAGTCGAGGCGAGACAGGGTGTTACCACACGCAGGACTCACTGCGCCGCGTGAGGAAAAAAGGCGGGCACCGCGACCAGGCGGCTGTGGCGGCGAGGGCACGGACTCGCCTGGCCGGGGAGCGGGGCGGGGTCACGTGCCCGTCCCAGGATTCGCAGCTCGAGCGCGCCGAGTTCGCGCGTCCAGCCCACCGGCCGCCGGCGCCACTCCGCAGGCTACAGCCGGGTCCCCGCGCACCGCCCCTCGCCCAGCCTCGAGCGCTTGGCCCGAAGGCGCGTCCGCATACATGCCCCAGCGCGGGGCGTTGCCGGCGCTCGCAGCGCGACGTGTGTGATGTGAGGAGAGCGCGCAGCGGCCCGTGTGGTGCCCGCTGAGCCGGGCGCCGGAGGAAGCGGCGCGCGGGGCGGGGCGCGGCCGGGGGGGCCCGGCGGCCCGCGGAGAGCTGCGGAGGAGCCCGAGCGCCACGGCCCCGGGGAGGGCACGGCTAAAGCGTCGCCGTCCGCTGAGCCCGGAGAGCCCGTCCTGAGCCAACACGCTAACTCCGCAGCGTCCCTCACGCCGTGAACCACCGAAGGCGGCGACACCTGATCCGGCGCACACTCGGGTTCCCTCTGTTCCGGACACAATTACGCGCGGAGACACAGACTCACGCGGAGCAGCCGAGAGACGAGGTGAGCTGGGGGCCACAGGCGTTCCCGCGTGCGTGGGCGGGCGCGGGACAGGGGCGCTGTTCGCTCCTGGAGGTGAGCGCCGCGCGGGTGGCGCGGTCGGGGGCGGAAGCCGGAGTCGGGCGCGCCGGCGGGGTCAGGCTGAGGAAGACGGCAGTGGACGGTGGGGGTAGGGAGGAATGCCGGTGTGGAGGGGTGTGAAGGCGACCTCCCCGGGTCCCCCTCCGCTGGCGCCCGCAGTCCTTTCCCTCCCGTATGGCAGCGGCGCGAGGGTCCCCTGGCGTTGGCGCGTGCGAGGTGGAGGGAGGTGATAACAGGGGGACGCCGGTCCCGCTGAGGACTTTGCACTTGACCCTGGAGGGCTGGGCACGGGCCGGGGTGGAGACCGGGCAGCCAGGAGGTGCTTCGCGACCTCCCCGACTCTTCTCTGCTCCGTCTTCACGCTGCGGGAACGGAGCGCGGGACGCGGTGGGGGTGGGGAGCGTCTTGAGGGGTGCGCTCTCGCTGGGACCTCTCGGCGCCCGCCGGGGCTGCGCGGCCACACGACCCCAGGGTGCATGGTGACCCCCGCGGCGACCGGGGAGCGGCACGGCGTGCCCTTAAGGAAGCGCGAGCGGCCCCGGAGTTAGAGAAGCGGCGAGCGCCGGCGGGCGCGGGAGAGAAGGACGCTGCCGGGCGGCGCGGCGAGGGGACCTGGGAGCGTGCGGAGTTGCAGGAGGCCAACCACACCGGGGAGTCAAGTAGATGCAGTGCGTTGGGACAAAAGGACAACCAGAGGTGGCGGGAAGGGTGTGCGCAGTGTGTATGTACAAACTCAGTGGTTTAACGGAGGGGTTAAAAAGTTGGGTACGGCGACCGTGCCACTCTGCAGCACTTCCTTAGGGAAAGCATCGCCTCCGAGCTCGTACCTGTGCAGCGGGTTCTTATCACCTTGTAGCTGGCGGGGGCGGTGGCTGGGGAGGGGAGAGGGTGGAGAACTTAGGAGACTCCCGCGAACTAACGCAGAAGGCCGGATTGTGCTAACTGGGCGTTCTCGGCAGCGAAAGGGACTATCACAAGGGGAAGGAGGGGGTGGCATTTTCACATCAGGCGTGATCCTGAGAGTCACCTCCATTATGAGCCAGTGTTAGCAATGGAGACAGAGCTTTTTATTTCAGGTGGGTTCTATTGGAAAAGATTAAAAAAACCACACTACTCTAAAAATCTTATGCCCCCTAAGGCTGTCACTTTGTACTGTTGGGTTTTCAAAATTAATGACATGAATGTGTGGCAGTTTGGGCTATATGCCAAGTGTGCCGTTGTTTCTATTTTTGATAATTTCATGTTCAAAAAAAAAATCTGTATCCACTTGAAATTGGCCTGCTTAATTCCCACATATCCCCAGGGGGGAAAAAGTATTGCCATATGAAGGAAGGATAGAAAGTGCTTTTTAATCGATATTTTAATACTATCAGGAATAATCACACTTTGTCCTCAGGAGATTTTCATTTTTTAATTTTATTTTATTATTTTTTGGAGACAGAGTTTCACTTTGTTGCCCGGGCTAGAGTGCCCTGGCGTCATCCTAGCTCACAGCAACCTCAAACTCCTGGGCTCAAGTGATCCTCCTGCCTCAGCCTCCTGAGTAGCTGGGACTACAGGCACGTGCCACCATGCCCGGCTAATTTTTTCCTATGTATTTTTAGTTGTCCAGCTAATTTCTTTGTATCTTTAGTAGAGACGGGGTTTCGCTCTTGTTCAGGCTGGTCTCGAACTCCTGAGCTCAAACGATCCACCCGCCTCAGCCTCCCAGAGAGGTAGGATTATAGGCGTGAGCCACCGCACCTGGCCTAGATTTTTAAATTAACTAAGAAGTCATGCACTTCAATATTATATAGTAAGGAAGATCAGGATTTTGTGTTAATTAAATTAAATGTGACTTAGTTTTCTTTTATAGACATGATCTCC
>CAUYSK010000967.1:0-25729 GCA_963575035.1 Avahi laniger
TCTGCTAATTGGTTAATCATTTGTACCTGTGTGTGATTTGTTAAAAGTAACTCCCCAGAAAAAGTATAAAACCTGACAAAAACCCAGAAAAGGTGCTCAGATTCTGGGAGGCTTGACCTCAATCTGGGCCGCCGGCAATAAAACTCTCTGACTCTCCAACTCTCTGCGTGCCGCTCGGTTATTCCCCTGGGACTGGTCACAGACACTTGCCGTAACAACACCACCAGACTTCAAATTATGCTACAAAGCTATAGTAACCAAAACAGCATGGTACTGGCATAAAAACAGACACATATCATTGGAACAGAATGGAACAGAATAGAAAACCCAGAAATAAATCTACATACTTACAGCCAACTGATTTTTGACAAAAGCACCAAAAATATTCACTAGTGAAAGAACAATCTGTTCAATAACTGGCACTGAGAAAACAGAATATCCAGATACATAAATATGAAACTAGATCCCTATCTCTTACCATATGCAAAAATCAACTCAAACGGATTAAAAATTTTAATATAAGACCCAAAACTATGAAACTACTAGACAAAGACATAGAAGAAATGCTTCACGACATTTATCTGGACAAAGATTTTATAGAGAAAACTCTATATAGTATAGGCAACAAAAGCAAAAACAGACAAATGAGATTACATCAAACTAAAAAGGTTCTGCGCAACAACAACAACAAAAAACAATCAACAGAGTGAGGAGACAACCAGCAGGATGGGAGAAAATATTTGCCAACTATTCATCTCACAGGGGTTAATATCTAGAATATACAAGAAACTCAAATGACTCAACAGCAATACTCCAAATAATCCAGTTTTAAAATGAGCAAATGAGCTGAATACACAACTGTCAAAAGAAAACATACAAAAGGCCAACGTGTATATGAAAAAGTGCTCAACATCACTAATCATCAGGGAAATGCGAATCAAAACAACAATGAGATATCATCTCACCCCAGTTAGAATGGCTATTATCAAAAGAACAAAAAATAAATGCTGGCAAGGATTCAGAGAAAGGAAAACTCCTATGTAGGAATGTAAATTAGTACACCCATTATGGAAAATAGCATGGAGCTCCCTTAAAAAACTAAAAATAGAACTACCATATAATCCAGCAATCCCACTATTGGATATATATCCAAATGAAAGGAAACCTGTATGTCAAAAAGATATATATCTGCACTCCCATGTTTATTGCAACACTATTCACACTATTCACAATAGCCAACATATGGAAACAACCTAACTGTCCATCAAACGATGAATAGATGCAGAAAATGTGATATATACACGCAATGCAATACGATTCAGCCATAAAAAAGAATGAAATCCTGTCATTCGTGGCAACATGGATGAGCTTGAAGGACATTATGTTAATTGAAATTAGCCAGGGGCAGAAAGACAAATACCACATGTTCTCATTCATATGTGAAAGCCAAAAAAAATTGATCTCATAGAAATAGATAGTAGTATAGTGGTTATTAGAGACTAGAAAGGGGAGGGAGAAGGAGGGAATAGCCAGAGGTTGGAATGGATACAAAATTACAGATAGATAAGCTTTAGTGTTCTGGCAGTGGCCCCCAACCTCCTTGGCAACAGGGACTGGTTTCATGGAAGACACTTTTTCCTCTGGACTGGAGTGGGGTGGGGGGATGGCAAGCAATGGGGAGAAACTGTAAATACAGGTGAAGCTTTGCTCACTCACCCACTGCTCACCTCCTGCTGTGCGGCCCCGTTCCTAACGGCCACGGGCCAGTACTAGCCGCAGCCCAGGAGTTGGGAACTGCAGCTCTGTATCACTGTAGGGTGACAATAATTAACATCACTGTTTTGTGTATTTTCGGATATCTAGTAGAGTGGATTTTGAACACTCTCAACATGAAGAAATGATAAACTTTGGGGCGATGGATATGCTAATTACCCTGATTTAATCATTGCACATTGTAACATGTATCAAAATATGACACTGTACCCCACAAATACGTACAATTATTATGCGTCAATTAAAGATAATAAAAGTAAAAAAATCTTCCCCTCAAAAAAATAAAAAGATGAAATTTAAAGAATATCAGCTGCATTTATATGGATTCAGAGGATACTTACATGAGTAGGGGAGGTCATGGGTGTGCAGTAATCTTAAGCACATAAAAACTATCTAAATTAACACAATGACTATTATTAACTTCAGGGGAAACAAAAAGTTATACAGGAAAGAAAATCATTGATCACTGTATGACTCAGCTCTGATAGTGTTCTCAGAGTCTTAATAACACTTAACTTGATCTAATCAAAAGTACGATAGAATATTGAAAAGATGGAAAGAAGAATGACGGTGCTGGTGTGCCGTGGAGGCGGTATTTTGGGAAAGAGAGCTAAAACTTTGTTTTCCATCTGATAAAAAAACAGATAAAGCCTAGAATGTTGAAATAGAGTTAGATAAAGCAGGAAGAGGTTAACATGACAGAAAGAGAAGGATAAACACGAAGAGCAATAAAAAACTTTAAAATCAAAGACACTTTCCTCTTTCTAACAACATTCAATCTCTCCATAATGGCTCTTTCTTTCACTTCTCCCTGTTCGGTTTGTTTTTTCCATCAGCATTCCAACATGCTCTTGCAGCCACGGCTTCCACCTCCAGTTAAACTCCCGCTCAGTCAGGCTTCCTGGAAGGGTTTGTTATACGTGGGTTCTCCACTTTTCTTGCCTCCCATCCACTTTTTCTTTTAAAGTTTTTTTTTTTTCAAAGTAACAAAGCCTCAGTAGGAGAAATTCAGAGTAAAATATAGTGTTATCAATTTATCGTTTCCTACCTCAGCCCACCATGCAGTCTTGTCTTTGGAGAGGAGCTATAATTAACAGCACTGGGAGATTTGAAGCATGATTTTATTATTTAATGTAAAGAGGTCAGGCATGGTGGCTCATTCATGTAATGCCAGCACTTGGGGAGACTGAGGCAGGAGGATCATCTGAGGCCAAGAGTTTGAGACCAGCCTGGGCACAGTAGCAATACCCCATCTCTACAAAAAAATTAAAAATTAGTCATATGTGGTGGTGCATACCTGTGGTCTCAGCTATTAACACTGCTCCAGAAGCTGAACCCAGGAATTCAAAGCTGCCATGAGCTATGATCGGACCACTGCCCTCCACTCCAACCTGGGTGACAGAGCAAGACCCCGTCTCTGAAAAAAAGAAATAATGAAAAATCAGGAAGTCTCTATTTCCAGGACTGGTTGAGTCATGCAGTTACATTATCAGCCAGGCCGCTTCTACACTGGCATTCTCAGAGTGTTGACTCAGTCCTCAGAGCTGTCCCTTTTCAGTCCCACATGAGGTGCCAGAGCCCCAATGTACGCCTGAAGGAAAAAATTATTTCCTCCCACACATTTCTGTTTTATGACAGAGAAAATCTCTTCCAGGTTGCAGACTAGAGACTTCTTGTGTCTTCATAAGGCAAACAGAGGGTGAGAGAGCTCTCTGGGGTCCTTTTTATAAGAGCACTGATCCTATATATGAGAGCTCTGCCCTGAGGACCTAATGACCTCCCAAAGTCTCCTCCTTCTAATACCATCACATTAAGGGGTAGGATTGCAACCTATGAGTTTTGGGAAGACATAAACCCCCCATTCATAACATGTATGCAACTAAAGCAGATGCTCCTTCAGGTTGCGTTCACCAGGGCTGGGTCACATCTCATGCTGTAAACGCAAAGGAGGATGGGAAAAGGAGAAGCAGAGATTTTCCATAACTAGAATGGGAGGCAGGTTCTGCTTGTGAGCAAGGAATGGCTGTTGGATGGACAATCAACAGAGTCTACCACCCACTGTGGGTGCCACAGAACATGCACTATGATACCCAGCAGAGGGCACAGTAGTGCCCAGTGAGCAGAGCCATACCCAGCACAAGTGGCAGCAATGCCTACCCGAGGTAGCGTTGCCCAGAAGGAAAGGTAGTACCAAATGGAAGTATCAGTGATTCCTGGGAGACACAATGATGCCCAAAAGATACAGCAGTGTCTGACTCAAGAAGGGACTATAGCTGCACTGTCCAATATCATAGCCATAATCCACACGTAGCTATTTAAGCTTAAATAAAATTTAAAATTCAGTTCCTCAATAGCCACTTGAAATAGGCTACCCTACTGAACACTGTAGATCAAGAATGTTTCTATTTTTACAGAAAGTTTATTGGACAGCAATAGGTTAGAGCAAGGGAAGAGCTTCTTAAGTGACAAGTCCACATATGTAGAAATAAGATTAAGTTACAGCTTCTCTTTAGGCATCTCTGGGGATGCCTGGAGCCATGGTACAGACCCCTGGCCAACACAGGAGCGAAATGTACTAGCTAATGATTTACAATGTGCTATTTAAAGCCTGGAATTCCCCCTGGAGGCACCTGGTATCATCTTGTCTACACTGTTTAGTGAAACTGCATAGATTGATAGTCCACACCTGAGTTACGTGGTCACTCATCCTGATGTTGGCTGTTTGATTAGTGAGGCATAAAGGACCTCCCAATAAAGTTGTGCCTCATCTTCCCTGAGACAGGTATCTCATAGAAGATACCTGTTAGTGGATCACGATCCTGAGGCAGAAGACTGTCTGTGCAACTGGGAGAGGACCCTGGGTGCTGTGCTCAGGTATTCCAGGCCTTTGTAGTGTTGCTTTATGCTTTCTTGCTCCTGGTGCTGTGTATCCTTTGCCTGTAATAAATCTTTCATGAGTATACCTTGTTAGAATCCTGCGAATCCTTTCAATTATCTGACCCCAAGTAATTGCAGCACCCCATGGTGACCAATCAGATCTGGTCATTAACACCCATGAAACACCCCCGGGGCACTGCTAGAAATAACTAGGCTGAACTTGACAAAGCTCTGGAGGTCCTGCATTAGCAGTTGTGAAAAAGAAACACCACAATATATATGAGAATTTATTGTTCCTGTTCATTCTTACATGTCAGAAGAGAGTTTTGAATGAAGTGATGTAGTTTGACATGAATATAAGTCAGAGAGATTTTTTTGTGTTCAAATCCTTGGAAAGATAATGTTATTCCTTAAATCTCAATTTCTTCTTTTATATAATGGAAAATATTACAGAATTCACACTGTACAATTGTTGGAGGGCTTATTTAATGCATGCAAAAAGTAAGTACAATGCTGAGCATGTAGTAAGTACTGCATAAATGTGAGCTCTTGTTATTACTCTCCCCAAAGATATCTATGAAATATGAACATTTATAACAAAGCTGGGTAGCACATTACCTTACAGATCTTATTATTTGTCTTAGGCTTTTTTTTTATTTTATTCAGTAACAATGTCTCAATTATCTTCCAATTTTATATCTATTTTGTTTTCACTTAAATGTTATTTTACATAAACATACACTGTATCTAAATAGCATTCTACATCTTCCAACCCCAAATGTAGTAAATATTTTCATTTTCTCTATTAATGAGCTTACTTTTATTAGAAATTCTATATTTTTTATTTTATACAGGGCACTTGCTCAGTGGGAAAATTATGAATGTAATTGTTAGGTCACTAACTCAAATTTCTTTCCCTTGTGGTTAATCATGATTTCCAATCCCAACACTATAAACAACTTTCCAGCAGTTTTCTGGTATAATCTCCCTTCCTAGTGAGATCTCACAGCTACTAAATGATAGAACAGCGGCTCAAATCCAGTCAGACCCATATAAATATTCAAGTTGTAGGAATATATAGAATGATATGGTACATTTTTGGAGAGCATATTCTTACAATAGAACACTGGATTGTAAAGAGACAGAAAGTATTTTTAATAAATTATTCAAACCAATTTACAGGACTTCAGTAGAGGCAAAAGGGTATGGGATATTCTTCCTACCGTGAAAGAACTTCCTTAGACTCCTAGTTAGACACTCTCCTGTTCAAGGTTCTTTTAAGTCACATGAAACAGAAACCCATTCAAGATAATGCAAATGAATTGATGACTTATTATTTTGTTTTTAAGTATGAAATGTCTGATTTTCTTAAGTACTAAGTTTGACAGTTGATATCTCTGATATCTTTGTTGATATCTTTGACACTTCTTGGGTTTTTTTGTTTTTTTGGTTTTTTTGTTTTTTTATTATGAAGGTACATCTCATTTTTTCAAGCACACTTTTTGGCTTGTGATTACCTTTAAAATTTTTTTAGAGCAATTTTTGTGAAAACATGGATAAGTAAAAAAATTGCGTTTTTTTAAATATGAGTTCCATTGTGGAACCAATGCAGCATAGACAGCTCAAATGAACGCAGCGTACATCGATGGTTTCGGAAATTCCATTCTGGGGATTTTAATCTTCAAAATGAGCCACATGGGTGACCTGAGACCAAGGTAGATAATGATGAGCTGAAAGCTGTAGTGGAATCGAATCCATCTCAACCTAAACATTGAATTAGCAGCAAGGTTTTTACGTTACTTTTACGTTACGTCAACAATATTGGACCATTTGAAACAAATCACCAAGGTAAAGAAGCTGGATAGATGGGTTCCGCATGAACTCAATGAGTGAGAAATCGTCTCAAAGCTTGCCTTTCTTTGCTGTCACAATGTGAAGGTGAACCATTTCTACACCATACTATGACATGTGATGAAAAATAGATTCTTTTTGACAATTTGACAATCACAAGCATTCAACACAATGGTTGGATAAAGATGAAGTGCCTAAAAACAGTCTAAAACAGAATATTCACCGAAAAAAAATCTAATGGTGTCTGTTTGGTGGTCCAGCGCTGGCATTATCCACTACAGCCTCATGAAACCTGATCAGTTAATCACAGATTACAGTGGATGTCTACTGCAACTAACGGGACAAAATAATGAGGATACTTGCAATTAAGCAACCGAGATTGGTCAACAGAGACAGACCAATCCTCTTGCAAGACAACACCTGACCACATGTTGCACAAACAATGCTGCTCAAACTACAGAAACTGCATTGGAAAGTCTCTGTCATCCACCATATTCACCAGAACTTGCACCAACTGACTACCACTTCTTCCAGGCTTTGGACCATTTCTTGCAAGGGGAAATATTCAATTCTCAACAGCTGTGGAAAATGCCATTTGCAATTTCATTGCCACTCACTTTCTAGGCTTCTTTGCTGCTGGCATAAACAAGCTACCATTAAGAGGGCAAAACTGTGTGAATAGTTTAGGCACAAACTTTGATTAATTGTATGGCTTCTTGTTTGAAATATAATAAACTAAACTTTCAATTTGAAATCATACATTTCAGATTTAATGAATGCATTTAATACAATGCTATCTCAAAGAAAGAAAAGGAAGTAATGGCTGAACCCCATGTAAACTAGAATTGGAAAGTGGAATGGTGTTAGGAATTGAGGAAGGCACTTAAATTTTTCCTGCTCAGGATGAGTTCTCTAATTTTAACCTTTCTTGGATTCTTTGCTCCGAATTCTTTTCTGTCTTGCCTGGTTTCCTCTGCTTGATATTTGAACATGGCCCAACACAGCCTGACTCATACTTAACTCTATGGTCCACCAATTTGTGCTACCAGCATGAGTCTCTCATTCCTGTCGGGCAGCATCCTCCACACTGTTACAGTCTGTGCACTGTTTGCCCTTGGCCCAGAAGTTTATCTGATATTAATCAGTTTGGAAGGTGGTTTGTGAGCACGTGGAGCCTGGAGCTGCCCCGCTGTGGTATTAGGAGGTGGTTAGGTCATGAGGGTGGAACCCTCATGAATGGGATTAGTGCCTTTACAAAAGGGACCCAGAGAACTCCCTCTCTCTCTCTCTCTGCCATGTGAAGATACAATAAGAAGTCAGCAGTCTGGACACAGTTGGGGGAAAGAGAAGAGGGTGTACTAGAAGTAGCCTACATGGGTGCCGTGCTCAAAGAGAGGATCCAAAGTTGCAGGCAAAGTATTTTTCTGATGAGTCTCATTCTGATATATGTTTTCATATACAGAGAAAATAATAACTTCCATAAATAATATTAAACTGACTTTTACCTTGATATACTAAAAAATGTTTTTGATATTGAAACTTGGGGTAATTCATTTTGGGGAACTACCTGTTTAGTATAATTTGCTGTGTAAGTGTGATTTTCAATATGTTATTTTGGCTGGAGATTAAGGCAAAATCTTTTGGAATAGTCTGTATTACCATTGTAAAGGAAAAATGATCAACAAGCATAATTCTGTTTCTTAAAAAAAAAAAAATAGAAAAAGTCAACAGTCTATAACTAGAAAGAGGGCCCTCACCAGAACTCAGCATGCTGACACCCTGATCTCAAACTTTCAGTCTTCAGAACTGGGAGAAATAAATTTCTTTTGTTCATAAGCCACTCACACTATCTACGGTACTGCTTTATAGTAGCCCATATGGACTAAGACAGTATATGTATAAAAGTTCAAAACACAAGGGTATTTCATTCAGAGATATTCTAAGGTGCCAATGAGATATGTGTTGTGTTACCAAGTATGTAGTAAAAACAGGAGTGCTCCGATAGTTCCACGGTATCAGATATCCAAGTGGACTATAAGCTCTGGAAAGTCTTACTAGAGAAAGTGAGTGTTAAGAGGTATCTGAGAATAGGGATAGTTTGACTACATGGTAAAAGGCAAAAGGGCATGGAGGTAGGAAACATAAAGGTGTGTTTAAGGAGTAGAATAGAGTATTTGAACTGGGGC
This sequence comes from Avahi laniger, assembly GCA_963575035.1. Classification (NCBI taxonomy): domain Eukaryota; kingdom Metazoa; phylum Chordata; class Mammalia; order Primates; family Indriidae; genus Avahi; species Avahi laniger. The sequence continues at coordinate 8,688 of CAUYSK010000967.1, forward strand.
AGTGTTCATACACAGGTGTAATAAAAGATATGGTTGTAAAAGGTAAATTGTGGGCTAATTGAGGAGGGCCCCGAAGTCCATATTAGACAGGACAAATTTGACTCTAGAGGAAAATGCAAATAAAACTTGGTTTAAAATTATTTTCTTTTTAGAGTTCGTGAGAAAAAGTTTTGGTATTGGAGCAGTGTGAAGATGGGTATTGAGCGGTCCAGGGTTAGGAAAAAGAGGTAAGGTGATATGCAGTCTGCTGTTAAGATGCCATTCTTAGGAAAATGTGAAAAATGAAGACCAAGATTTATGTACCAAAATATTCATGGCAGTACTACAAATAAAATGAAAACCGAGAAGTGATTTAAATACCTAACAACGTGAGATTTATTAATAAATTATGTATATCCAGATGTCACACCATTCAAAGAATGTTTTATGTTAAATGTAAAATTCAAGCACCAAGCTGTATGTTTATGTATATGGTATTGCCTGAAAGTTAAACATCAAATATTTCTTTTGAAATTTTTAGAATCAATCTGCACTTCTTAGACAGAGGATATTAGCATTAATATTTACATCTTGATGAAGATTTGTTACAACAAGCAAAGATTTGTATCTGTTTTACATGTTAAGGCAAATGCTAAGCTGCTGTAACAAAGAGACACAAAAAATACAACGGCTTAAATAAGACAGAGGCTTGTTTCTCTCTCATGTAATCACCTGGTCTAGGCTTGTTGGTCTAGGCTTGTTGAGTGGTTCTACTTCACAAGGTCATTCAGGGAAACAGGTTTCTTTTATCTTGGTACCCAGCATTCCTCTGGGTTATTTTTCTTTCCTGCATGATCAAAGCTGAGTTGGTGTCATGTCCCTGCTCTAGTCTACAGGAAACGGGAAAGAGAGCAACAAATGCAAGCACCTTTATTTTTAAGGATGTATAGAAAAAGTCACTCACATCACTTCTGTTCCTAACCCACCAGCCAAAATGTGGTCACATAGTCACACCTAGCTGTAAGGGAGCTGGGAAATACAGCGGGAGGCGGTGTGCTCTGTGACTTAAAGGAAGGAGAGAAGGGATGCTTGGAGACAATAATCTCTTCCACATTTGCTAGAACACAATGGGTCCTCAGGGATCCTTTATCAACTGTTTCCAAAATATCTAAGGGTGTTTTTTCCCACCTATCAGTAGTGGAAACTCACTGTGGTAGTCAGTAAACCAGTCAGCTCTTTACTTTACTGTTAATTGAGCAACTAGAGAATCAAATATAGCAAGAATAAATCTCAGGCCACAAATTTAGATGGGAAAAAGTAATTATATTCCTTTATTATCTTAAATCTTTTGAATTTGACTCCAAGCCCCATGCCATCTGGCTGACAAGAAATTCGATCTTGGGTATTAATGGACTCTACTCTTCCAAGGATGCACGCAGGTCTTCTGTTGAGTCCTGTGGTTATCAGTTGTCAATGCACATTAGGTGCACGGTTCCTTCAAGTGCCCAACTCTGCTCTTTCCGTACAGTGCACAGAGCACAGGAATATTTGTTTTGCAAATGCATAACACACGTCTTACCCCCAGATCATACTACCATCAATTCCTACCCCCACCCTAGTGTAGTCAGGAAACAGGTCCCTAGACCCCTGCAGGCAGGGCCTCCAGATCTTTTTCGATCTTCCCAGTTTTATGTAAACCTTTCTTCTTTCCCTCAGCAGTGTTCATAGAAATATTGTGAAAGGCTAAAATCCAGAGTAACATTACAAATGACAGAAAATGCTTTACTCCTCAAACAGGTTGTGCTATCCACCCTGCAAATTTTCCACCTACTGCAAATGAAAGAGGAGGGGGAAATACAGCAAACCACACATAATAACCTCTGAAAATTATCCTGCCACCAAATTGCTAGAATTGCGTAACAAATAAGAACCAATGTACTTCAATGCGTGAGCTATCTATTTGGAAGTCTCAGGGATTTTTCTTTTCTTCTTGCCTCCTAGTTATTGGTCAGATTTTAGAGTTGAAAAGGTCAGACGTCCTCCACCTAAGTGATATCTCCATGTACGAGTTTCTCTAGGATAAAAAAGAAAAGAGAATGGCCACAGGAAAAGAAAGGGGAAAAGATTACTTATTTAACTGCGGTAGCTACAGAGCTTGCCTAGGTTTAAAATAAACTGGCGGAAAGTGTCATAAAGCTTGGAAGGCATTTACCAAACCTAGGCCACTGGATGGTTGTGGAATAGTGCAGGGAGCCCCGAGCAGAACAGATAAGAAGAAAGAGGGAAAAAAAATAAATTTCACCCAAATCACAAGATAGATAAGTGGGTTCCTTCCTTCCTTCCTTCCTTCTTTTTGGCAGCTTCTTACCCGCCTCTGTCACCTGAGAAAATAAAATTCTCTCAAAATCAGTTTTTTGATAATAAACTCTCTTATTCTTCAGTTTTCTGCCTGACTTCCCAAACACCAACATTTCAGATTTTCATAAATATTTGACATTTTTCCTATTGATTTAACACGAGCCAACAATATTTTTTTTTTATTTAAGAAAACTCATTTTAACACAGTGAGGACATGACAAGAAGCAGCATGCAGCCAAGTCTGTGTTCAGGAGGTGCACCGCCTCTCAGCAGACACTTAGGAGGGCCTGGGAAATCAAGCGAAAGAGGAGAGGATATTTCAGTACCAGCGAAAACTTTCTCTACATCTTTGTTTTTTTTCCCTAAGATGAAGAAGTGTTTGTAGCAACTTTCCAAGATGCTATGGTTGACGTCTTTATTAATGATCTTGCAGAGACAGCAAATGGTACTTAAATGAAGTTTGCAGATGATGCTAAATTAAGAGCTGTTGCTAATACCGGTAAAGACAGCATAGTAATAAATAGACTTTTGGTACAAAATACAGAGAAGGGGAAAAGCGGGAACGATAGGAAACATCTGAAAGTGATACAGAACATGCATATTTTGTGATGTTACCTAAAAGCTGCCTTCTCCTCCCTCCAGCCCCCCAAAAAAGGAGACTAGACACTGCTTCATGGAGAGAATAAATTGTCCCTTCCTCCTAACTATGGGCCTGGACTTGGAACAGTTTGTCTAATTTGGAGCCCTGTATTCAACCTGGAAAAGTCTGAAAATAGAGAACAAAGCTGACCAGAAACTCACCAATGGTGATACAAATAAAAAGGTTAATGGGGATAAATATTTATAATTTCAAGACTAAAAAAAAAGCTGCAATTATTCGAAAGCTGCAAACACTCTGAATAAGAGCAATTATTTAGCCTAGGAAAAAGGCTTTTAACTAGAAATAATGAAGTTAAGTACGGCATTATTTCAGAAATATCAGGAAACTTGTTTTCCACATACAAAAGCTATTAGGTCTAAGAAGTAGAGGCAAAGAACATTTTTCCAGAACCTTCCTTTCTGGGAGGAAGAGGAGAAGTAGTGAGAAGGATTGTGAGGTAGGTTAAAAGAAAACATTAGCCCACTGACTAGCAAAAGGCCAGACAAAGCAGAGACCTGGAACTCAGCAGAAGCACCAACAAAGTCCCTGGGGGTCTTGAGAGGAAGATCTGTGGGCTCGGGCTCGCGAAGCCACGGGAATGTGTTATGAGCATGAAGGAAGACTCCTGAATTCCAGAATCCCTCTCCCCAGTCCGGGAAACGATGAGTGGAAAAGACTTCAGTCATATATGATAGGATATACTTAGAAGAGCTCTGGGACCCAAATTCCTGATGTCCTTTAAGAATTAATTGTCCAATGATGGCAAGTAGCTTATCCATCGCAGCAGCAAGTCAACTGGAGATAAACCAATATGTTCAGTGAATATTGATACACTCAGACAACAATGAACTTCCAATGCAGTTGTAACATATTCATATACCTGACATGTACATGAATACCCGTCTCTTCTGGGTAGTTAAAAGAATTACATGATAGAACTAAAGGAAAAAACTCTTTCTCTGCTAACTTCTGACACCAAATGTGTGGGTTTTCCACATCAAGAAATTCTCCAGTTCTCTGTGGACACCAAATGGTGTCCGACAATTTAATTCGATTCTGATATTAACTCCCCAGAATTAGTGAGATCCATAGGTTAAGAGCTCAGTCCCACGAGACTGCCCCCTTTGTTAACATGCCAATCACAAGTAACTCGTCCCCAGGTTATGCACACTTCTATCAGACGTGGCTGCAAATCAGGGGTTCCCACACCCCCTCTTTATGTTCAATAATTTGCTATAATGGCTCACAAAATTCAGGGAAACATTTACCAGTTTCTAATAAACATTTATCAGTTTATTATAAAGGCTATTATAAAGCATACAAATTATCAGCCAGACAAAGAAGTATATAGGGTGAGGTCCAGAAGGATCCCGAGTACATGAGCTTCTGTGCCCCTGGAGTTTGAAGTAAGCACCCCAACACGGATGTGCTCACCAAACCAGAAGCTCTCCTCACCCTGTCGTTTAGGGTTTTAATGAAGGTTTCATTAAGTAGACATGATTGATTAAATTATTGGCCATTGGTGATTAACTCAATCTTCTGTGAGGTTGGAGTGGGACTTAAAGTTCCAACCCTCTAAACTCATGGTTGGTTTCTCTGACAACCAATCCCCATCCCAACCCTGTCTAGGGGTCCTTCCAGAATCACCTCATTAGCATAAACTCAGGTATGGTCAAGAGGGGCTTTTTGTGATTAACAGGACAAATGTCCACAGAGGATTTGGCTGCCAAACACTAACATATATATACTTTTTTCATATCTAAAATTAAGCAACAAAAAGTTGAGCAACTATGGAACACAAAATAATGCCACCTAATATGTCCCTTATAGTGGCAGTCCCCAACCTTTGTGGCACAAGGGACTGGTTTTGTGGAAGACAACTTTTGCATCGACCAGGTTGGAGAAGGGAGGAGATGGTTTCAGGATGATTGAAGCACATTACATTTATTATGCAGTCAAACCTTCTGCTAATGATAATCTGTATTTGCAGTTGCTACCCAATGCTAGCATCACTGCCTCAGCTCCACCTCAGATCATCAGGCATTAGATTGCCATAAGGAGCGCAACCTAGATCCCTACCGTATTTAGTTTACAGTAGGGTTCGTGCTCCTGTGAGAATCTAATGCTGCCACTGATCTGACAGGAGGCAGAGCTTATGCAGTGATGGCAGTGACGGGGACTGGCTGTGAATACAGATGAAGCTTTGTTTGCCTGCCCCACCACTCACCTCCTGATGTGTGGCCTGGTTCCTAACAGGCCACAGACCAGCACTGGTCTTCAGCCCAGGGGTTGGGGACCACAGCCTTCTAGGAGCCATCTGCCAAAAGGGAGACAAGGTGTCAACTGCTGCTGCCTCCAGGTTCAATCCAAGATCTCTGAGTAAAGTCTAGCCCTCCTCTATATCTTTCACAATTCTGTCTGGACTATCTGCAAGCTATGGATTCTTGGGTAAACTTTACTCACTCTAAATAAAATATGAAAGGTAACAAGAGAGGAGGAAAAGTTAAAATATATGAATATATGTGTGAAACAGTAAGGAAGAATGTATGAGTAAGCACAACAGTACTTATCTCTGAACTAGTCACAAGGTTATAGTATCTTTCATTTCCTTTCTCTTCTACCTATTCCATATTCCCATTGTCATCAGCCAGCACCCCAGCAGGTCAGAGCTCTTTACCTGGTAGGACAACCCACATTTTATTTCCAAAATATACAAGGTCTTGATAATCTTGCTTGGACAAGATTGCTTCAGTTTTCTTATCTTTATCATTGGATAAGGAAAAACTAGACAACATCATAGAGAACTCCCTGGGTTTCATGTAGAATTCTCCCTGTCTCATGGTACAACAGCAACCCTGTTTTCCACTGATTATAAGGATCAATCACCTCAGTTAACATGAAATTTTTACTTTTACCTGTTTTCCAGAAGCAAGAAGAACATTAGATTGCAGGTAACAGTCTCAGCTTCCAATATTGTTGTATTTCTTGACAGAAACTTGTCTCTCTTGGTTATTAACACCCTTAAACCAGGAGACTCCAAGGATTGAAGGAGAGAAAACAAGGGCTATTGGAGTAATTTGGTTATAAAGCTAGCTTGAGTTTTTCCCTCCATGTGAAGATTAAAAGAAGTTAGCTGTCTACAGCCTGGAAGAGGGTCCTCGCCAGAACCCAACCATGCTAGCATCACAATCTCGGACTTCCAGGCCCCAGAACTGTAGAAATAAATTGCATTTGTTGATAAGCCACCAGTTTTTGGTATTTTGTTATAGCAGCCCAGACTAAGAGTTATAATAATGAAATGTGCCATTTCCACGTCCACCCCTTGGTTTCAGGACCTTTGTGTTCTGTGTATGCAGGAAACAACCAGATATTGGTCACTGGTCAAATCAAACCTGCATCTTGCAGAACAGCAGGCAGCCTACTCAAGGAGCTATTACCCGACCAGAATTCTAACTGAGTCTTCAATTGGACAATTCCACCACCATTAGGCCAGCTGCTTCTGGATGGCGAAGTACACAGTAGGGCCCAGTGAATCCCATAGTGTGAGCAATAGGCTCATGTCTTTTGCTTTGAAATAAATTCTTTGCTCTGTGAACTCTGGCTTCAGCTCAGACCTTATGAAAAGGCAATCATCTTTCATTTCTCAACCAGGTAGCCATGGGGATCTTGTCTCTATGCAGGTTTCTCCTCACCCTTTTCCAGACAGTTTAGGGGTCCAAGGACATGACTCTCAAGATTCCTCGGAATCACACAGCAATCACAAGCAAGGCAATCCAGCCCACCAACAGGGTCTGTGAGGCCGGAGTTATAGCAGTCTCTAGTTCTCTCTCTCTCTCTCTCCCCCCTTATACTTTTTTCTTCTGTTGTTCTTTCTTTACTCTTCCTCTCTCATTGCCTCCTTCCTCTCCTCCTAATTCTTTCTTCTCCTTCACCTTGCACTCTCCCCATCATTTTTGTAGCTTCAACCATCTATTTCCTTATCCAAATGGAAGGAAGCCCAATCCCTACCCAATCCCTAAATTTCCCAAAGCAACCTCTTTCCCAGTTCCCCTCAGGAAAACTATTGTCATAGAAAATTTGACACATACAGAAAGAAAAGAAACCTTGAGAATATGACATTAAATTATTCATCCTACTATTAAAAAGCATCAATCTTTCTCATTTGTTTTTATTTTAAGAGTTCAAGCTTTGATCTTTCACTGCAAAGATTTATGTATTGAGGTATCAGGGGAAGTGTTTGCAAATCCCTCCATACAATCTTTACAAATTTTATCAGTTTCAGTCTCTATCTAAGATCATTTATCTTTCAAAATAAAAATCTTCTTTCACATCCATAGTCTGATTAGATAGTTACATTTTAACCAAGCATTTGATAGGCTTTTAATCTGTCTGCATACTTCTATATTTGCTTCGTTGTGTTAGATTACGTGCATATTTTCAAGAACAGATTTAAGTGTACATTTTGACCCCCTTGGATATTTTCTTATATCTATTATTGTTGGTATTTTTGTTTTATCCTTTTTTAACTTGTATTGACAATTTTGTTTTGTGGTTTTAATCTTTAGTAATGGATCTGTGATAAAAGTAATCATTTCCGTAATCTGACATCTTTCAAAAACTTTGAAGCCCAGGTAGAAATGTTTTCTATGGACTGTCAAACATCTGTTTTTATTAATAATATGGTTTCATTGAAAAAATTAAAAATGGTTTAAAATTTCAGTGAAGATTTTTTGAGTCATAAATGGGAATGCACAAAAGAAAAGCAATTTATTGCAAATAGCATGTGATTAGAAATGCTCTAAAATGGAAGGAAATTTTCTGAGAATAAAAAAAGTATGGTTGGATCATACACACGCACACACACACACACACTTTTCTCTACGGTAGTGGTTCTTTTTGGGGGGGTCTTGAACCATTTTGAGAATCTAAATAAAGCTATAGACTTTCTCCCTAGGATGAAACACATTGATATGCAGAGTCTATGGACCTCAAGTTAAGGACTCGTCCCTAAGGAATAATATTGGACAATTAATCCAAGTCAAAATACTCTTTCCTCCCTTGCTGCCCACAGTCCAAAGTCCCACTTGTTGAAACTTAGCATTCATCCTGAAGTAGAAGTAAGGTCAATGCCACCTGTAGTTTAACCTTCTATCCATTACAACACAGCAGAGAAAGAAAGAATGAATAAATGAGTGAATGAATGCAAGCACGATTCACCATTGGTGTGACTATGTAAAAGTACTGTGTGGGCCTGATTTAGAGAAAGTCATTCTGGGCAGAAGAGACATCCTGAGCCAGGGGAGGAGGTGTGGAGCACCAGGTGTGGAGCACGCTTGCAAATTTCAAGTGCGAAGGGGAATGCAAGAGATGGATCCTCACATGGGTGCTGGGGTAGGGTTTCTTGAATATAAAGATGATCTGACTCTGTGGAGAAAGGATTTTGAACAATGCAGTAACTGGTCAGCTTCTAATGTTAGAGATCATCCTGGCCCTTCTGGATGCAGAAACACAATTAGAAGGTGATTGCAGAAGTCTAAGACAAAGTGATAAGAGACTGAAATAAGGCAGTGAGAATAGACATAGCTTGAAAAACATTTAGAAAATTAAAAACCAATGGAGGACAGGGGAGGTGGCTCACGCCTGTAATCCTAGCACTCTGGGAGGCCAAGGTGGGAGGATTGCTTGAGCTCAGGGGTTCGAGACCAGCCTGAGCAAGAGCGAGACTCTACCTCTTAAAAAAAAGGGGAGGGAGAATTAAAAACAGACTGAAATAAAAAAGGCAATGTGCCCCACTCACTAGGGGTACTTACATTTTGCAGAGGATTTAAATTGCAGAATAAAAAGCTTTAACATCCCGGGACCACCCCACCAAGGGCCTTGGGTGGTCTTGTGCTGCAGACACAGCACCGTCACGTAGTGGTATGAGGGGAGAACACCTTTTCCTTCCACTAAGTGACCAGGGCTTGAGCTGATTCGCAAGGCTGAAGCTTGGAAGCAGAAATATTTGGGAAGTGGGTGAAGAAAGGAAACTCACAAAGAGGTTTTTATACCAGTAAACTTCCCTGTAGTCTAACTGACAAACATGCACACATATACACACATGTTCTCACATACATGTACACACACACACACACACACACACACACGTTGAGCCCAGAAATAGAGAAAGTGTCTAGAGAAAGTCTAGAGAGTGCTCAGAAAATCCTATCAGTGACATGCACATAGAGTCTATTTGGACAGGATTCTTGCACTACATAGAACAGACATACTCTGGCATGAGTGCCTAAAGTATATTTTCTTTGATTTTCAAAATATATTCTTTCATATTGAAAAATTGCAACTATAAGTGCTTACACTAGTAAAATCACAGCTTATGATTCATATGCCTGATTCTGCTTCACTGAATGTTGACTCTATTTACAACTGGTATATTATTTGGGGGGCATTTTCTAATTCCTGGTGAATTCTCTCTTTCCAACTTCTTCAGGTCACTGGCAAATAAAAGATATGAAGAAGCAAGAAGAAAAAGGAAGGGGAAAGACTGTGTGTAAAAGTAGTGTGAATTGGTGCTAATTTTTGATAATTATTTCAGGGTCATTCACTCAATGGCTCTTTTTCTATTAAGCCCAGAGTAGGGGGTGTCAAGAGGTAGCTACAGAGAGGATTTCAGTTCCACCGTGCCCCCAATAATCTTAATTAGTGCTTCCGTGAAGTAATCCATATAAAAACACAATTTAAAAAGTAAGTAAAATCATGTGATTTGGGGGACGGGGGATGCAAACCCAATTACTAGTCTCCTAAGCCCCCACCTCTGACCTAAGACCTTCTATCAGATTGAATTATATTACATAATCCTTTTTATCCATCGAGAACAATTATCATCAATTTCACATGGTTCAATTTAGTATGTAGAAATTCTGGAGCCACCATTACGAAGAATGTGTTCCTTCCTGAAGTTGTAGGGAAGAAAACATTCTACGTCATCCTTTCTGCCAATGTCATCTGTCATACACTCTGTGACTCCCCAGTTTTTCCTATTCCACTCAAGGATTCTCTCTCCTATAAAGTTCGTGTTGGGTTGGAGAAGAAATGACAAGGAATTCTGAAAAACTTAGGGAATTTCTTGGAAAAACCCAAAGAAAAGCCATCTGAATTAGTGCAGGAGTGTGGCCTCCCTCTCGAGCTGCCCAGGACCAGCCCACGAAGGGCCACGGAGGTCTTATTGTGCTGAGTACACAGCGCCATCACATGGTCATGTGAGGAGAGAACACATTTTTCTCACACTAGACCTTGGGTTGATATCCAAGGCACTGTCCTGGCCTCTTAAGATCCCTCTCTCTGTAGGAGAGAAGGAGAAACAATATGGATTTTACAAAATGTGACCAACAAGAGAACACTAAAGAGTACAAACTCCAGAGACTGCTGGAAAAATTCCCATCTGTCTTTAATAATCAATAGCTTGTGCTGGCATGCCAGCTATCATCACAAGCACTGAGCGCCGGCAGACTGTGATACAGTCAAGCTTTCATTTATATTTATGTGACCAGGAGGACTTTGTATTTGATGATTTTAAAAGATGCATGGACTCAGCTCTGTTTAATTCTGATATATTGGTCTATTATCTATAAGAGGCCATTGGCTAAATTGTACTATTCACATGAGGATCCGTGATGGAAATTTATCAGAATGATAGGGAAATATTCGGATTTGGTTTTTCTTCCACAGTAAAATTTGAAGAATATAAGCACATCGTGCTTCCAAACGACCATCAGAACTAGATTGAAGAGGACCTCACTGTACAACGAATGCATTATTGAAATAGTTTGTTATGCTGCATTAAAAGGGAAGCGGCTTGACAATTGATGGAGCAGGAAAGATTGGATCCACAGAACTGCAGCAAATGAAGCTGCAGTCTCAGAGAGTCAAATTCAGCAGGCCTGGAGGGGGCCCCTAATGGCGAGGTAAACTGGCGTTTCTGGGTGGCCTGTCACTAGCAGAGTTAAGGTTTTATTTTGTTTCAACAATAAAATGTTTATTTAACTTCTGTTGCTGCTAACTCAATCTAGACAAGTCATTTCAGTTACTAGGCTCTTTGATTTATTCAGCATCGATGGGTGGGTGTCCCAGTGTGATAGTCATTGTGATAGGGACAGATTTTCAAAAACGGATGCTCACTGTCACTGCTCTGAGGAAACTCACTGTCTGGAGAGAAAATACACAGAGGTACTGATTGATAGAACATGATAGTTTAGTGTTCCTCTTGATAAAGGTAAGGAGAGGCAGGAAATTCCTGAATCCCGGTGGGAATTTCAATAGTCTTAAATGAAGGTATTGTATGGACCGTGAGTCCAAACGAGCATGCTGCCCTCGAGACATCATCATCGTAACTGCTAAGGAACAGGGTGTGTGTCCACTATTGCTGTTTCAAGTACTGGGGATGGGTTTGTAGGAAACCATCCTTGTGTATGATCAATGATTTGGGTTTCAGGATATTGGTCCTGGTGAGCAAAGATCACTGACTTATTGGAAGCAACACAGGAGATCGAAAATGCACTGGACTTAGAGTCAGAAGGCTGAGACCTAGTTCTAGCTCTACCACTCCCTGTCGAAGGGACGCTGGAAAAATCCACTTCCAAGGATCTCAGATATCCTCAGCTATGAGAAGTCACTGGAATGTTGAAAGTCACTAGAGGCCTACATTTTACGTCTCAATGGGGAACTAAGCCTTTTCCCACACACTCTAAACTAAATTAAATGAAGGCAGCTATGAAACATTTTGGCTTTGTTTCAGAGCCAGATGTAGACTTCTGACTTTAAAAGACCATATGATATGATGAGTAGATTTTGTTGTCTTTGTACACTGGTTATTGGAGATGAAAGATCCATCCATTCAGCAAATATATAGTGAGCATGCACTTTGAGGCCTGAGAAATAATGAGAATAAGACAGTCCCTTTCCCCTCCTGCAGAAATAAGCATGAAAAAGTTCCTGGAATTGATATCGAGGGGGTCAAATATCTTCCAATAGGATACATAGCTTGCGTAATATCGCAGAACACTATATCTGAAATGATCTTAGAGAACATTTAGGAAATCTCCTCATTTTTCATTAAGAGCAACTAAGACCTAAAAACATCTAGCTTCCCCAATTCACTCAGGGAGCTAGCGATATTCTTCATGTATTCAATAAATATTTGAGCTCCAAATGTGTTGCTAGGTACTGAGAAAACAGTAAACAAGGCCCTTACAAATGTCACAGTCTAATGTGGGCCACAGATAAACATGACATGGTAAGTGTTATGATCTGCAAACCCATTTCAGAGGGATGTCAGAGAAGGTTTTCTTGAGGGAATCAAGTCGAGGTTGAGCTCTAAAGGTTCGGTGGGAGGCATAGAGCTAGGACCATGCATCTAGACTTAGTTCAATCCTCTTCTACAAACCAAGACTCCAGAGACCAATTGGGGCTTGCTGTTCAGTGGCGAGTTGGGGAATTCCGGTAGGAAATGTGGCTGCTCTCGTCTTCTTTGGCACAAACCGTCAGCCAGCCCCTGAGAACCTCTCTCTGCGTTTGCTCTGTCCCTTTGCTTCCACAGCTGGGTGAGAAAAATGCAGTGGAGAGGGTGTGTCCTCCAGAGCTGAGCAGATCTGGGTCAATCCCGACTTTAACCGTGACTACAACTGTGGCCCATGGGCAAAGCACTTCCCTCTCTGAACCTCCCAGCTGCAAAATGAGGAAAATCTCTCCTTAATAAAATTGTCGAGTCTTTAGTCAAATAATGAATATAAAACAGCCACAGCCTCCAGCAGCCAGGCCGGATAAAGAGCCCACAGAGAGTAGCTCTGAAGTGTCAGGCAACTGCAAACACCTGAAATCGCAGGCTTCTTGTCAGGGGTGACTAATAGACTTTGCAAGGGAAACAATAGATTCAAGGTCTCTAAACACTGAAACTATCTTCTGCTCTTTTGCTTCCTCATTATCAATTAAAATTATTATAAACCTTCTTGGTGCTTTACATTAAGTTCATTAAAAGATTTCTCTATAAATCCTCCATCCCAAGCTCCTCACTGCTTTGGACTTACTAAGATCCAGAAAATAAAATTCAAATGTACAGATTTACTGATTAGAATTAATTCACTCAGCCGTAACATCTGAAAGGAAGCACAATTTCTGTTGTCTTGCTCTTCTGGCATAAATTGTAGTTTAAAGAAATTTTTAACAAAGAACCTAACAAAATCGTAAATATAGGCCCAGGCGTGTTTGAAACAAAAGCATCGAATTTTCCATCTTACTTCCTGTTTCAGAGGGGTTCATCCAGGGTGGACAGAAATGTCAATTTGCAAACTAAACACACCGGGTCTGGCTTGAGCTAACAAGCGAGAATTGGGAGATCTGGGTGGCTGACAAAATGCCAGGGGGTTCTGACATATGAAATTATTTCTACTCTGGCTTTTCAGAAACAAAGATATCAATTCAGTCTTCCCTACTCAAGGATGTTGCATCTTCAGCTTCCAGTCTAAGATTTTTACAGTTTTAATGAACCCTAACCAATAGGTCTTAATTCCAGTTGCAAAAATCCTATAGAGTTTCTAACAGTTGGACAAGCAACCTGCAAGTTCTTTTGTCTCCTTTCTTCACAAATGCCAATGTGATCAACAAAAGTTGAAGTAGCAGAATGAGAAAGGGAGCAGTGTTTTTAGCTGTGAGAGAGCTTCATTGTTTGATTTAATTAATCCAGTTAGTGACCCTTGTACCCTTCCAGCTAATTTTTAAACCTCTGTTGGTGGGTGATCACCCCCATGTAACTCTAATAAAGGAAGTCACAATTTCAGAAATTGGCAAGAGTGCATGGGAAGGGAGTATATGTTATTCTAACCACCATGAAGAAAAGGCAACTCTAAGTTTTCAAACTCAGCAAGTATTCTTGTATCACTAACTACCTGTGTGTTGGTGTTATCACTGAGCATGTATCATCTCAGTGCTCCTAAATGTCTTTTGTTCCTTCTCATGTCCCCAAGGTCCATATGCCGCAATAATGATCAGTGCAGTGATGATCAAACTGGAGTACTCAGAGCCCTGGAAATACAGAAAGACTTTCCAAGGGGTATGAAAATTTCTGTGGTTTTCAGAGCATCAATTTCTAGATACCCAAACTCCATCTGTACACTTTCCTAAATAGGATTTGCCTAAGTATATACTTGTGTTCACCAACAGCCCTTTTTTCACTTTACCAGAAATGAACCATTACTTTATCCTCCACCCCACTATAAATATTGTCCAGGTGCCAAAATAGTTTAAAAAGGTGGAGGCATTTTCTTTCATGACTACTCAAGACAGCATAAGTTCTTAGGGCTTTCTGTTGTTCCTTGTCTTTTATGCACTTTTTTCCCGATAAGGATGAAGCTGAGCATTAAAAATGAGAAATTTGGGTCCCTGTTTGGGTGTTCTAAATTCAGATACACAATAAAGTGGGGTTAAGGGTAATAAAAATAAAAATGAAATGAAGTGGGAATAATGATAATTTTTGTTTAATGACTTTACCTCTTCCCTTATTATCAAAGAATTCATTATCTATGAGGAAGAATCTGTAGAGAAAGGTAAAAAGAGCATCTGTGGGAAATATTGAACACTAAAAATGGTTCTTTTTATGTATTTAAATGTAAGCACTTCTTTTTCAGCTATTCTCAATGCTCAGCCCTAAGACATGTTATTAGCTGGGGAAAAAGCAGCTTCCGTCATCCAAAGAAAAGCACCTTCCATCAGCCAAACAGTATGGCTTAGTGATGCAGATCTTTTCAATGTAAGTGGAATGTTTTCTGGTACTGTAAATTTTTTAAGATAGATTAGATAAAACTTGCAGATAAGCCTCCGTGTAATTTCTTTTAGGACTTAATGTCTTTTATTTAAAAAAGTAGTTAAAACTATTTTATCTAGTCATATCTTACAATATTTATTCTAATCTTCATCTTATGAAAAGTTTAATATTTCTACCTCTTATTAATAAAATATAAAATTATGTTAGCTGCCAGACTGATTCATTTTTAGAAGTTTATACACTTCTCTCTTTTGTTTCATATGTAGAAATTTTTATCATAGTGTCAAACTAAAATAATGGCATTATTTCCTATGTTTATAACTGAATATTATTTAATTATACCTAAAACACCCACGCTATATATGCCTGTATACATGTACATACATTTACCTAAGGATGCCATGACTTTTATTGTAATCCCTAGCTTTTTGATAACTTACAATTTTACTCATATATTATATATTACATTGTTACAAATTAAATAATGAGAAACTACATATTGAATTATTTTATTTTTATATCTTAGTATAGAAGGGCTAAATTAGTTAGAGATCTAAAGCATTTTAATCTTGATTTAACTGTTCTGGTAATGATTTCTGTAAGATGCATTCTACAATTCCTTTCTTCAGAGTTTCTATTGTATATCTTAAAACATTCTTATTGACACATTTATTTAATTTAAAAATTAAGTCAGAGAGATTTCCAGTTCTAAGATAAGAGTAGTCATGCAAGAAGACTCTGAAAGGTAGACAAAGACCTTGGGACCTAAGAAACAACATAATAGAGTTTCCTGGCTTTTCTGTTTGCCTTGCATACAAACCCTAGACTGGGTGCTAGAGAAGCTAACAATCCAAAAAACACCAACAGATGCAGGAAAAAAGCCCTCCCAAATAGACTGTTCTCTGTAGCCGAGAGACCAGGCAAGGGCTGCCCAGTAAGAGAGAAAAGCTTTTAGACAATTACTGCCCTACTCTGGCCATATACCATGGAAAAAAGTGAAGCCACACTCCCACCAGCAAAGGCCAAATAGGGAACTTAGACTTCCATCTAATCAGGCTATAACAACGTGCGCCTCCCTACTGCTAGGACAGAGTCTGAGAAGGTCAAGTGGGGAGCCAGGACTTTCATCACCATCCAGTGGTAAGGAGAGCTCCCTCTGTCCCCCACCGTGTCAGTAGAGGCCACATGGGGAGCCTAAACTCCAGGCCTGCCCAGCAGTAATGAGGCAGAATGTTAATGGAACTTGGACATCTCCTACCCCCACCTAACATCAGCTGGGTGGTGCCCACCTTTCTCCCCCAGCATGATGTCAGAAAAGATCTGCTAAAAACAAAAGATTTAAATAAAACCCAGTGTCTCATAACAATATGCCCAAAATGTCCAGAATACAATAAAAAAAAAATCACTAATCATACCAAGGCCAAGGAAAATCTTAACTTGAATGAGTTAAGAAAATCCACATTCCCCACCACAGAAATGGTACAAAGATTCTAAAGCAGCCGTGATAAAAATGTTTCAATGAGCAACTATGAACATGATTTAAACAAATGAAAAAAAAAAAGGTTTTAGCAAAGAAATAGAAGATATGGAAAAAAAGAACCAAATGGAAATTTTAGAACTAAACAATATAGTAGCTGAAATAATAAGCTCGGTGGGTGGACTCAAAGCAGAATCGGGGGGAACGGAGGGAAGAGTCAGCTGGAAGAGAGAGCAATAGAAAGTACTCACTCCAAACAAAAGACAGAAGAATAGACTGAAGAAAATGAACACAGTCTTAAGAATTTGTGAGACTATAACAAAAAAAAATCTGACATTTATGTCATCAGGATCCTAAGACAAGAGAAGAAAGAGAGCAGTGTTAAAAAGATGTTCAAAGAAATCAACCAGGCACAGAGGCTCATGCCTGTAATCCTAGCACCCTGGGAGGTTGAAGCAGGAGGATCAGTTGAGGTCAGGAGTTCAAGATCATCCTGAGCAAGAATGAGACCCTGTCTCTATTAAAAGAAAAAATTAGCCAGGTGTGGTGGTACATGCCTGTATTCCCAGCTACTCTGGAGGCTGAGGCAGGAGGATCGCTTGAGTCCAGGAGTTTGAGGTTGCTGTGAGCTAACACCAGGGCACTGTTTCTAAATCTGGAAAATGATATGAACCTACAGACACAAAAAGCTGAACAAATCCAAAACAGAATCAACCCAAAGACACTCATGCCAAGACACACCATAACCAAACTTCTGAAAACTAAAGATAGAATAA
>CAUYSK010000970.1:0-30886 GCA_963575035.1 Avahi laniger
CATGCGCCACCATGCCTGGCTAATTTTTTCTATATATTTTTAGCTGTCCGATTAATTTCTTTCTATTTTTAGTAGAGACGGGGTCTCGCTCTTGCTCAGGCTAGTCTCGAACTCCTGAGCTCAAACGATCCACCCGCCTCGACCTCCCAGAGTGCTAGGATTACAGGCGTGAGCCACCGCGCCCGGCTGAGAATATGCTATATTTTTTAACCTCTATGGAAGCAAAGTGACACCCCTTCACCACAAGGAAAGGATGCATATCGTATTTCATAGTCAGAAGGGGAAGAAATAGCACTTTGCACCCTTATATAAATCATAAGGCAGGATCGTCTCATTTAGTTCTTATCCACGAATACGTGAAAACTTAAGCCTTTCCTGGAAGTTACTGTCTGATCAAAATAACTTTATCCCTGATTTTTGTGGTACCAATGTCTAAAGCTATGTCATGACCTTGGCAAAGAGTAGCCATGTGAGAAAATTGCTATTTTCCACAAAGAATAGACTAACTGTAAACTTTTAATCTTGGCTTTCTTGTGGGGGGTTCCCCTTTAAATGAGTGTTATATTTTTTTATTTGGAGAGTTAATTCTCCTAAAGCCTACACTCCCTCACCGGCCTTCTTTGGAAGTAAACTGCTTGGCTAAATGGCTTGTTTTCATAGGCTTCCTGTTCTAGCTAGGGAGATTCAGTCAGTCACGACAGAACTGCAAGGCCTGAGAAAGGCATTTCCTGAGCTGTCTGAGGTCAGGCCGTCTTTCTCAGCTCCTGTGGTAGATCTCTTGTGGCACTAGGTCTTTCCCGTCCCCTTTTCTGTGCTTTTTTTCCTGACTCTGGATTTGGTTCTCAGCCAAGCCTGGTTCCAGTTCTGAGCACAGCTGCTTTATTTCTCCAAGAGTGGCAGCATCGTGGGAAAGGTGGGCTTTGAGGTCTGACTGTATGGTTCTTATCTGCTGGCAGACAACAGTCGGGGTCCCTATGTATGGTTGACCAGCAGTAAATCTGGTTGCCTTTACAAGGTATACTTACAAGGAAACTAATTTTCTAAAGGTTTTTGTCTCTGAATCATCTTTTCCCATCTCCTTAGGCATTTCATACTTTAATGAACTTGGAGCCTGAAGAACTGGAATTGCCCAGGGTCTCTCTTACATGCTCAGCTAGCAGTCCTGCATTCTGCATGCCATAATCCTGCATACCCACTTCATGGGGGAGGGGCCAAGCAGTGGGAAGAATCCTGCCCACCTGCCTTCCTCTAGACATCTGCCCTCTCTGGCAGCCCAAGCCCTCAGAAAGGTCCACTCCCTAAACAGATCTGCTGTGCTCTCATGACCCATCCGTCAGCAGACAGGAACTTAGCCAGTCAGATGGTTGTAAGTGTGGCATTTGCATTTCTGGGAGCTCTGTCTGGTAGCCTGCCCCCTGTATCATTATAGATGAGGCACTCAACCTAGCAATGCTCCGGAATTATCCATGTCCATTGCCCATTCGGTAGCAGGAGAAAGTAACACTCTCAAGGGGACCTTGGCAAAGGTACCTCAGCCCGGAAATGGAAGAATTGAAATTCAAACCCCGGGTTGAGTGCCCAGCTGATAGTTTCACTGCTGGACACTGTGACCAAGTGACTAGCTAAGAGCTGACTCTAAGCAGCTGGCTGGTCTTGGTTTCAGCTTCTCCACTTTAACTTCCCTGGGGCAAGAGAGTTGAAGGCACATTGCCAGGGAAGAAACAACTGGAACTAACACTTCCCTGTAGTGGTAAGGGAGAAAGACTTCACTAAAGAAATTAACTTAAGAATGCTGGGCTAGAAGGTCAACTACCAGACCGTCCGTAGAGACCACCTTCTCCAGCCTAATATTACAGATGGTGCAGCTAAAGTGCAAGAACAGCAGGAAGCAGGCCAATGTCATGCAGCTAGTCTGGGGCAGTTGGTTAGAGAGAAAATGTTGTGTCTTTGTGTTAGGCTCTGCACTTGATGCTTGGCATACTGGAAAGAAAACACAGTCCCTGACTGTTACGGGCTAAATTGTGTCTCCCAAAGTTCCTATGTTTTTTTTTCTCTCTCTTTCTTTTTTCTCGTTTTTTTTCCCCCTCTTTTTTCTTCTTTTTTTCTCTTTTTTTCTATTTTATTTTCTCTTTTCTTTTCTCTTTTTTTTCTCTTTGTGTGTGTGTGTGTGTGTGTGTGTGTGCGCGCGCGCGTGCTGGGGGGGGTGGTAGTGGCCCAAAGTTCCTATGTTGAAAGCCCAGTCCCCCAGTTCATCAGAATGTAGCAGTATTTAGAGATGAGGTCGTTAAAGCGGTGATTAAATTAAAATGAAGTCATTCGAGTGTGCCCAAATCCAATATGACTGGTGGCCTCATAACAAGACGAAGAGACCCCAGGAACGCATGCACATGGACAAAAGGTCATGCAAGGGCACGAGGAGAAGGCAGCCATCTGCAAGTCAGAGACAGGAGCCTCAGAAGAAACCTGCCAACACCTTTATCCTGGACTTCCAGCCTCCAGAACTGTGAGATAATAAATTTCTGTTGTTTAAGCCTCCCAGTCTAAATCATTTTGTTGTGGCAGCCCTAGCACACTCATACAGTGACTCAGAGCTCCTGAAGTCTCCTCCCCAAAAGAAGACAGTGAATGAATGACTGAATAATCACAGTGAGTCACATGTCATGAAGTGATAGCACCAGGTGCCATTTAATGGGGGCCTGACTCGCTCTGGAACATCAGGAGAGACCCCAGGGAAAACAGGAGTTATGAAGGCAAAGAAGCGAAGGAGAGAGGGTGCTCCACGTGGAGCACCAGGGCAAGGGCAAAAGCCCAAGGGTGGGAGAAAGCTTGTGTCTCAGGAACCGAGAGAGAAAGGAGCTGGAGGGTAGGGAACACTTAGCAGGGTCTTTGAGGTTGGCAGAGCCCACACTGGGTCAGGCTTGATAGGCCAAGATGCGGATTTGGGCCTTTCCCCTGAGAGCCATGGTGGGGAGGGGCCATGTGGAAACCGGCATAGAGTAGACAAAGTCTGCGGTTGCGCTTTGGTTGGGTGGGGAGGGGACAGATGGAAAAGTAGTGGGAACTAGCCTGGTACAGAGGTAGAGATTTTATTAGGCTAAGGTGGAGCCTATCTGGATGGCATAAATAAGCATATTTAAATGCAGCTGGGAGGATGCAGAGGGAGGTGTGGAAGATGCAGAGGAGCAAAGGGTTACTCAATCCTCAAGAGGCAGGAGGGGGCGCCTGGCATTCAGTCAATTACCTAGGGCCTAAGGGCTTTTCAGGGACCCACGAAAGAAAATCTTTTGAATGCTAAAAATAAAATTATTGGCTCCAAATTTTTTAAAAACAGAAAACTGCAAATCAAAATTAATATGTTTAATTAAATGTCTGCACAACATATTACATCAATTTTACTTATGACATTTAATTTTTATAATAGTGTCCTTACATTTGAAAACAGCTTGGGAGTTAGAATTTTTCTCATCTTCAAATAAATCCGCCTGGGGGCAGTGGCTCATGCCTGTAATCCTAGCACTTTGGGAGGCCATGGTGGGAGGATCGCTTGAGGCCAAGAGTTCGAGACCAGCCTGAGCAAGATCCAGACCCCATCTCTACAAAAAGGAGAAAAATTAATGAGGTATAGTGGCACACACCTATAGTCCCAGCTACTCGGGAGACTGAGGCAGGAGAATCGCTTGAGCCCAGGAGTTTGAGGCTGCAGTGAGCTATGATGACACCACTGCACTCTAGCCCAGGGGACAATGTGAGACCCTATCTCAAAATAATAATAAAATTTTTAAAATAAGTAAATAAATAAGTGAGCACCTTAGTGCTCCTAAAAAAACACAGCCGGTCATAAATTACACAAGTTATTTGTAGCTAAACAATTTTTTTTAAAGTTTTTTTTAATTATTTAAAATTCTTGTGGGTTCGTGTCCCACTTGGGGTACCATTAAAAAAGAAAAAATAAATAAAAAAAATTCTTTACAGCAATAATATAGTAATATACTTAACATGGGAAGTGAGTACATTTGAATATTTGGAGTAGAATACTTGAGTAGGACCCTCTAAAGAAGGAGACTAGAGCCAGAGGAGATGTAAAATTTACCCTTGGGCTGGGCCCAAAGCTGGCTTTGGAGAGGAGGAAGGTTTCAGGGAATTTGGTGGAGGTAGGTTGACAAGACCTCCTCTGGTGGCTGCTTCTTATCTGTGAAGTAGGAGGAGATGAGGTGGTATGGTCTGGGTTGAGGGCAAAGAAGGAGGAAGCATGAAGGTGATTTGAATTTGCCATTTCAGAGCAAGGAAGAGAGACTGACTTGAAAGTGTGGAGGACCCACTGAGGTTCGTAACCATGAATAAACGGTTGTGCTAACCTGCCTATTTTCTGTGATGTTCCAGAGCGTAGCCCAACAATCTGGATGTAGGCCCAGGCTGGTTGGATTCACCCAGGGTCGGGTCTAGTAGAGTGGGTGTGATGAAGGGTCAAATAGAGAGGAAGGCAACATTTCGTGAATGCCTCACCGTGCACAAGGATAAACGCTCTTACACACACTCCTCAATCGCAGGGATCATTATATCAGTTAGGATGCATTTGGCTGCAAGTAAAAGAAAAATCCAACTAGCAGATGCCTAAGAATATTTGTTGTTTGCTTACCAAAGAATCTAGAGGAAAGTGGATCTTTCTTTGGAATTAGTCTGGAAGCTCCATGACCTCAAGGACAAGGGTTCTTTCCTTCCTCCACTCTGCTTTTCCTCAGCAAGTTGCATTTCATTTTCAGGCTTTCACCTCATGTTTGCACTGTGGCTGTTCCAGCTCACAAACCATAGCTTCTTTGCCTGACAGCACTTTGTGCAGGTAGGGAGGAAAATCTTTCCTGGAAGGCCCTAGCAGTCTTCTACTAACATCTCTTGGGCTAGAACTGAGGCAGATGCCCACCCCTAAACCAACACTGACCAAGGACACTAAAAGGCTCCAGTGAGTTTAGTTTAAATCAGTCCCCTGTTTGGGGGCTGAGAAAATGCCAAATAAATAAACTTGGGGTGTGGGACCGGGCACGGTGGCTCACACCTGTAATCCCAGCACTCTGGGAGGCCGAGGTGGGAGGATCACTCGAGGTCAGGAGTTCAAGACCAGCCTGAGCAAGTATGAGATCCTGTCTCTACTAAAAATAGAAAAAATTAGCTGGGCATGGTGGTGCATGCCTGCAGTCCCAGCTACTCAGGAGGCTGAGGCAGGAGGATTGCTTGAGCCCAGGAGTTTGAGGTTGCTGTGAACAAGGCTGGTGCCACCACACTCTAGCCCGGGAAAGAGAGCGAGACTCTATCTCAAAAAAAGAAAAAAAAATGTTGGGGTTTTGTTAGCAAGAAAAAGAGAAGAATAACTTTTGGGTAGGCCATCAACAATGTCTACCACAACCATCATCCTCATATTCAGTTGAAGCAACTGAGGTTCAGGAACATCATGTGACACGATTAAGGTCACAGACATAATAAGTGGTGGGTCTAGAATCTGAGCCCAGATTTTCCAGATGCCAGCAGGCTGTGTAACCTGCTCAGGTCTTCTGACTCCAAGACCAGTTTTCTTTGCACGTTACAATTGTTCCCAGCTAGGATTTGAGGACAATAGGGTTTAAAAGAAAAAATATTGGGAAAGATTCAAACATAAGGTGACTTAGTCAGGACTCATTTAGTTGAAAGGAGAGAAACCCAACTCCATCAGCCCAGCTCATGGAATCCGTCATGATATCTGAAACCAGAGACTCAAATTTTCTCTTTCTCATCTATTCATGTTATCTTCATTCTCTCTCAGTGTCTGCAGGGACACGACTGCTGATCGCTTTCAAGCTCGACTTCCACCAAGAGTGGACTGGCCCCACCAGTTTAAAAAACCCCAAGGAAGGCCTGTGCTAGCTTGGGACAGTGCTCCCCACACCCCGGCCAATCATTTGTGCCCAGGAAGACATGATAACATTAGAAAATGTCGGCTTCCCTAGGAATCTCATGATTGGGATAGGAGAAGCGTTTTCTATAGGAAAAGGGGGAGGGGCTGGAAAGAACAGCAAGTGCCAGCACATAGATGCAGTCAACGCCTGCTCAACAGATTGATTAGTATTTAAGCAACAGAGATTGCGCCACATGCTGGGCAGATAGCAGTGACCCGGCCCCTGCCCTCATGAAACCTGGCTTCTGACAGAAAGAGGCAATAAACTCACGCTCATCCAAATTGCTAATTAAACAAGCAGACAAAGGATGCAAACGCAAACAGACAATTCACACAAGAGGAAAGCTGAATGGTGAATAAGCTTATTATAAGGTGTTCAGCCTCACTCAAAATAGGAAAAATACAAATGAAAATAAAGAAATATAAGTTCATTTCCATAAAATTTGCAAAAAAATTTAAGTTTGATAATATCATATGTTGGCAAGGATATGGAGAAATAGGAACTCTTAATGTTTCTAGAATGAACCGTAAATGAGGACAACTACTTTGGAGAGCAATTTAGCAATATCAGGCAAAGATATATGAAAGGACTGACCCAGCAATTCCATTCCTTGGGATATACTCTAGAAAAGTTCTTGCAAGTGTGCTCAAGGAAGACACGTATAAGAAGCTTCATTGCATCATTTTTTATAATAGCAAAAATGTGCAGTCAGTCCAACCATCTCAACAGCAGAAGAGTAGTAAACCCTGATAAATTCATGCAAGGAAATACTATACAATAGTAGGAATGAATGAACTAGATCTCTGTGTATCAACATGGGTAAATCTCAAATATATTAGGTTGCATTTTTTAAAAAGATAACAGTATGTCACCATCTATATAAACTGCTAAAATACAAAAAAGTTTTCATACACATGTAATAAAAGTATAAAAATATGAATGGGAATGATATACATCAACTTTAGGATAACAGTTATCTCTGGAGATAGGGGTAGCATTTTAGGTGTGTCTGCAATTTTTTTTAATTAAAAAAAGAAAGAAAAAAATAGCAAAATGTTAACTATTAATCTTGGAGGTCAATACATGGGTATCTGAACATGTTTGTTCAAAATATTTTATAATTTTGGACCAGATGTGGTGGCCCGTGCTTGTAATCCCAGCACTTTGGGAGGCCAGGGCAGGAGGGTCACTTGAGGCCAAGAGTTTGAGATCAGGCTGGGCTCCATAGCAAGACCCTGTCTCTAAAAAAGAAATACATAAATAAAAATTAAGATTAAAAAATAAAATATTTCACAATTTTAAAGTTTAAGAACATTAAGAGCCAATTATTAAAATGATGGAAAACTCAGGAGCTTGTCTATGACTGTGAAATTGAAACATCCTAGAACCCAACTGAGGAGGGTGTGAGAAACTTCAGAGCCAATCTCCTGAGTTTCACGCTATCAGAAAAAAGTCTGACATACGAGTGGACCTATTAATAGATTCTAGCACTAGTGAAGGAGAATCCAGGATACCAGAACCATGGTGTTGTCACATGGGCCTGGGTCAAACCCTAGCTGTATCATTTATTCACTATATGATCTCGGGGAAGTCACTGCTTCTCTCCAGGCCTCAGCTTCCTTTTTCTTGAGATGGAGATAAGCTGACAAGATGACAGAACTAGCAAGAGCCAGTCCCAGGTATCTCAGGGAATACCTGAGTGAAAGGAAGTGGACACATCCAAGAAACTGGCATAAAAGCTGTGAGACCTGCCTGTGGCTACCGGAAGAGGGCCTGGTCTGGGGGTGGAGCGGCAGCCGAGAGCAGAGGAGGACATAGCTCCGAGGAAGGAAGTCGAGCCCCTAGGAGATTCCACACAGATGTGCCCTTTCTTTCTTTCTCCCCAGCTCCTCCTGGCAGCCCTGCTGCTCTCACCACACCATTACTCCAGACTGAGAAGCCTCTGGCTGGGTGAGACAAACAGTAGGCGCCGTGAGCCGGCCTGCACTGGGGCAGTCTCTCTCCCTCCATTCCTCCTCCCTCCTCCCTATACCTTAGGCCCTAGGTTTAGCAACTGCAGGTGGCACCTTCTAGTAAGAGTCTTACCTGGGAAGAGAGAGGTATGGGGAGGCTCTCCAAGGATGCAGTTGTCTGCTCACGATAGCAGGATAACAGCCTTAGCTGTCACACCAGAAACCCCCACTCCTAACTCACTAGGGAGAGTTTAAGCTCCAACTTGGGCCTTGCTCCCTCCCCCAGGCCCTCGGTACTGGCCCTGGAAGCTGGTCCCCAAAGAACTAGGAGCTCACACTTGAGGGACACACACTCTACAAGACAAAGACAACATATGATACTACCTTATCCAGACAAAGTAGAGTTCACGGACCAGGTAGAATAGGAATTTAAAGTAAGCATTCCACATATTATTCTAAACAAAAGAAAAGTGAGGATTTGAGAAATATGAAGGAAACACAAGAAATCATAAAGAAGAACCAACTATATAGAACCAGATATGAAAAATATGGGAGAGAAAATAAGACTCTCAGAGGCTGGATTGAACAGCAGAGTGGATATAGCCAAAGACCAAATAAGCAAGTATGAAAATCAGGTTGAAGAAATTTCCCAAAAGGCAGGAAAAAAGTATAAATAACTAAAAAGCAGAAGCTGAGCCAGTGTTGTATAAAGCCAGCTATGTCTGGATGGTGTGGTACATGATATAGCCAGTAGACCCCTTGGTCAGGGACCCATCCCACACCTCCTCACTGTAAAGGGGTCCCCTCATCAGATGCTGCGTTGTTTGTGACTACGTCCTGTAGGTAGGCGTTCTGTAAGCCCCCACCAAGAGGCACTGGCTGAGGCTCTGCAGGCACACCTGGAATGGGTATCTACCCCTGTGAGGATAAGCCAGAGTGGAAGGTGCCTGACGTCACTAAGTGGCTAACTGGTCTCCTCAAGGAGTGGTATAATGCCACACCAGGGACTCCGTGTTGGTCTCTGCTGCTGACCAATTGAACATTTAGAGACAGCAGTAGCTAGAGCTGCCTTGGTAGTGGAAGCCCATGTTGTTGGGGCCAACACATAGCCTTCGCCTCTGTCACTGTGGCCCCTATGCTCATGTGCCCGTCATGCCAGTTCAACATGGCAGGTCCACTGATGATGAAGGCTGGCTAATGTCAACTGGTGCCATTTGGCCACTTGGTCATTCAGTATCTCTGTCATGGTGGGTGCTTTCAGCAGGTGTTAACATGTGATACACAGATCTTCACTCTTTGTTCCCACTTCCGTATGTCCATCTTCTATACTTCTACCCCAGACCTCTTTGTATGAATATTTCAGACCTTTTCCCCAGCTCCCAACCATATAGCCAGGCCATTGGCCACTGGGAAGAATCTGTATATATTTTCATCTCTGGCAACTTCCTTTCATAAAGTGGACGATCAGGTGCACTGTTTACAGATCTTACTCAATGCAGTCCTGGATGTTCTAGCTGGTACAATAAATTGAGAAAAATAAATAAAAGGCATATAGAATAGAAAGGAAGACATAAAACTATCTGTTCACAGACAACACAATTGTTTGCATAGAAAATCTCAAAGAATCTATTAAAAAGTTCCTAAAACTAATAAATTATTAGTTCAGCAAGTCCACCGGATAGAAGGCCAATATACACAAGTCAATCATACTCCTATATATCAGCATTGAACAGCTGGAATTTGAAATTTTAAAAAATATATGTAATTTACAATAGAGCCAAAGAAGTTAAATACTTAGGTATAAGAATAACAAAATATATGCAGGATTTGTATGCTGAAAACATAAAACATTCATGAAAGAAATCAAAGACCTAAATAAATGAAGATATGTACCACGTTCATGAATTGTTAAGATGTCAGTGCCCCCCAATTTGATCTACAGATCAACACAATTCCAAGCAAAATTCCAGAAGGAGTTTGTGTATTATCAGTAAGCTTATTCTGAAATTTATGTGAAAAGAGCTGGCGCAGTGGCTCACATCTGTAATCCCAGCTACTCAGCAGGAGGAGGTTTGCTTGAGCCCATGAGTTCAAGGCTGCAGTGAGCTGTGATTGCACCACTGCACTCCAACCTAGGTGACACAGCAGGACTCCCTAAAAAAAATTTTTTTTAACTGAAATTTATGTGAAAAGATAAAGGAATTAAACTAGTCAGAATAATTCTGAAAAAAAAAGTTGGGAAACTCAACACTACCCATTTCCAAGACCTGCTATAAAAGTTTAATAATCAAGACAAAAGTACAAAGGCAATTCAGTGAAGAAAATGATAGTCTTTTCCATAAATGGTGCTGGAGCAATTGGACATCCATATGCAAAATAAAAGAACCTTGATACTTTTTCCCCCCAGAAAACACTATTTTCAGTGTTTTGACTGTATACTCTGACAAGGGTAAGGTTAACAATTCTGAAATTACATGTACACTAGGATAGAATAAATAAGTAAATACATTGTATATACTGAGAACCAGGTTTCTCACTGTCTGAGAAAGAAATTACAAATAAGTAAAGGGGGCAGGCTAGAATGAATCCTGTGGTGCTGAAATCCAGTCAGAGGTATCAGTATGAGCTCACATTTATCCTAATATATATGCAGATACATAAGCAAAAAAGAGACGTGTGTATACATCAGCTAGTACACATGCATTCATTCCTAGCTCTGTCCACCGAGAAGTCCTAGAAGTAGAGACATCCTAGCAGCAATGAGCATATTTAGCCCCCAGATCTTGGTCTCTAAATACCATTCTCCAATAAAAGGAACCAGAGCCCTTTAGAAAACTGTTTGATTCCAGTGCTAGGGCAGAAAAAATACAACATGAACCTGGAGCATTTTGCAATATCAGAAAGCAGAGAGTGCTAAAAAATGGGCAGAGGGCATGTCAAAAAGGCATCGGAGCCAACCTGAATGAGCTCCAATAGCCAAAGCGGGAACAATTTGAGCAACAAAGTAAATAATTATAGTATTGGATTATAACTCAAATTAAAATAAATATGCCTGAGTCCATACTGATAGAAATAAATGATTTAGGGATGGATCAATTCACACCTAACGGTACAATGCACACTATCTGGGGGATGGGCACACTTTGACTCAAACAGTACAAAAGCAATCTATGTAACCAAAACGTTTGTACACCCATAATATTTTGAAAAAAATTTTAAAAAGAAATAAATGATTTAATAAATAACAAATGGGAGAGAAGGGACAAATTCTAATTAATAAATGTATTAGTAATGAGAGAAGTAGAATATCTGCAGTAAAACACCACAGCAATAATTGCCTCAAGCAAGACCCAGTAACAGTAGTAGGTGAAAGTTTAAGGAGAAATAGGATATTTGCATTGCCTCGAAGTATCACCCCCAAGGTATTTATTAAGTACTATAGTGGTTGGAACAGATGTCCACAAATTCTTTGCTACTTCTTCCTCCAGAAGGCAGAGATGAAAACTCTTCCCCTTGAGTGTGGGCTGAACTTCATGATTCTCTTCTAACGAATAGAATATGGAAAGGGAAAAATGGTAAGAACCCTGGCAGACACAACCTTAACCAAGCGCTCAGAGTTAACATCAGCACAGTAAGACATATTGCTATAACGCACCCCCTGCTGTGATGAACATGAGGGCACATCACCTCTGTGGTGCTCCTCCAAAAACCCATAACCCCAGGCTAGTCAAGGGAGAACATCAGACAAACCCAAACTGAGGGACACTCTACAAAATGTACTCTTAAAAGGCATCAAAGTCATCAAAGGCAAAGAAAGACTGAAGAACTCTCACAGACTGGAGGAGCTTGAGGAGACCAACAACCAAATGCTATGGTAGTGTCCTGGATTAGAGCCTACAGGAAAAAGGAAAACTGGAAGTCTGAATAAAGCCTGTTGTTTAGTTAATAGCATTATTCCCATGTTAATTTCTTAGTTTTAGTAATTGTACCATGGTCATGTAAGATGTTTACATTAGGAGAAACGAGGTGAAAGGTATGCAGGCACTCCTCTCTCTCTCCCTCTCTCTCTCTCTCTCTCTCTCTCTCTCTCTCTCTCTCTCTCTCTTTCTTTAAGAGAAGGGTCTCCAGGATCTTGCTATGTTGCTCAGGCTGGTCTTGAACCCCTGAGGCCATCCTTCCGCCTCAGCCTCCTGCGTAGCTGGGATTACAGACGCACGACTGTGCCCAGTGGAGCAACTCTCTGTATTGTCTTTTCTCCAAGTTTAAAATTATTTCAAAATAAAATGTTAAAAATAAGGTTGCTGGCCAGGCGTGGTGGCTCATGCCTATAATCCTAGCACTCTGGGAGGCCAAGGTGGGAAGATTGCTTGAGGCCAGGAGTTCGAGACCTAGCAAGCAAGTTCTACCCTGAGCAAGAGAGAGTTCCTGTCTATATAAAAATAGAAAAATTAGCCAGTGTAGTAGTGTGTGCCTATAGTCCCAGCTGCTCCGAAGGGTGAGGCAGGAGGTTGCTTGGGCCCAGGAGTTTGAGGTTATAGTGAGCTATGATGACGCCACTGAACTCTAGCCTGGGAGACAGACTGAGACCTTCTCTCAATCAATCAATCAATCAATCAATAAGGTTGTTGTGTGATTATCATGTTGAAGTCCTTTGTTTGGTTACAAGAGACAGAAACCCAAGTTAGAATGAGAGAAGGACAGAAAGAATTAGAGAGGGAAAGAAGGAAAGAAGGAATGGCCGGGGGGGAAGCAGGGATGGAGGAAGTTAGTTATAGAAGGATTAAATAAAAATAAACCCTGGAAACAGCTGTATCCAGGGATGCAAATGGCCCCAGGCTTCCAGGTCTACCTTCTACCTCTTTCCTTTTTCCTGCTTGATGTCAGTCTCTTTGACCTCAAAACATCTTTATAAGTAGGGAAAATGGCTGGTGAGTTTTACATTTCAAGCCATCATGGCTAGATAGATCTCAAGACCCTGGGTATCAAATCTTAAAATCCTAGTGAAGAGACTCCCTGGTCCAGCCTGACTCAAGTCACCACCCTTGTACTAATTATTTGTGCAGTGTCATATGAAAATACGGCAGGTCTTATGCTAATTAAGTAGTTGGGGGAACAGTCCTCAGGAGATGAAGATGGTTAGACGAATGTTTGTGTAGAGATCCACTACATACCAGAACGGGACCTGCGACACAGCAGGTGATCATTAAATGTTTGCTCCCTTCTGTCCTTCTTGCTCCAGCAGCAGAGACTTGTAGAATTTACTCTGGTAGGGATGGGGAGCCATTGAGGAATTTTAAGCTGAAAATGATGTCAGCTTTTCTTTTAGAAAGACCACTCAGCAGCAATATGGAATTTGGATTGTATAAGGAAAAATGCCAGTGCTTATCTTTGTAATTTAGTCGTAAACTGTAGAATATCCAAGTGAAGTTATGACTAAAGAGAAATTAACAGCGTCCAGAGATGTGACTGATGGGACATTGCCTCCCTTTTTTCTTTAAGAGAACATTGAGTGGCTCTGTTTTTACAATGGATATTGCATCATGCTAAGTGGAAGCACAAAGTTAAAATGAATGTAAGAGTAAGAATCAATGCAAAAGGGTGGACGGTGTGGGTCATTTGCCTGTGTGCTCATGACTCCATTCCTTACCCTTCACCGGCTGTGTCCCGTATCGCGGGGACTAACTCCTGCCAGGTCCATTTCCAAAGTTCCCTTGCCAGCTGAGTCCAGTTCATTTCAGCTAGTGGCAGCCAATGGCAGGCAAAAAGAGGATGGGAAGGACTGATCAGAGAGAAGGAAGATCAAGAACAGAATGTAGGGACCGTCCCTGGGCAAAAATTGGCTTAAGCCCAGAGTCAGCGAAACTGGGTGTGCTCTCCTTGACACCAGAGGTCAATAGGCCTGGACACAGACTGCTGACCAAACAGAACTATTCCTTATGACAGATAGTTTTATGACAGATAACCAAGCGCCTGGGGTCTTGTAAACAAGCAAGGTGTCTCATTATCCTGCATATGGTAATGAGATAAAGAATGAGATAAGAAGCCAAGATGCAATCGTCTGCTTTCCTTGAGCAATTGTCTGAAAGGAATAAAAATGTGTTTTCCTCAAGGCGCCCAAGGTAGTCACATACCAGGAAATAGCTGCCGGACATAGAAAAAGTATATAATAAAACGACTGGTAGAATTCACTACTACAGTCTTGTATGTCTTGTGTGTGTGTCTGTGTGTTTCTTTCTGTGTCCATTCCCCATTCTGCAATCCGGGCCGCGACACTCACTCTGATGACGCCAGCAGCTGTGTTATGGGCTGTGCTGTGGGGAGGCCCGTGTGGCAAAGGACTGAGGGTGGTCCCCAGGCAAAAGCTTGCAAGGAACTGAATCCTGCCAACAACCACCTGAGTGAGC
Source organism: Avahi laniger (assembly GCA_963575035.1). Taxonomy (NCBI): domain Eukaryota; kingdom Metazoa; phylum Chordata; class Mammalia; order Primates; family Indriidae; genus Avahi; species Avahi laniger. Next base: position 14,281 of record CAUYSK010000970.1, read on the forward strand.
GTGGAGACAAATCCTCCCCTAGTCGAGCCTTAAAGTGACTGCAGCCCTGGCCCACACCTTAGGCACAGTTTCGTGAGACTCAGAGAAAGAAGGCTCAGCTGAGCCACACCCCGACTCCGGACCCACAGAGACTTTGAGATAATAAATATTGCTTCAAGCAAGTTTCGGGATTGTTCGTTACACAGTGATAGCTAATTCACACAAACAGCTAACAGAGTTAGTGTTCACATGAAATGTCCAGAATAGGCACATCAAGAAAGACAGAGAGACTCGTGGTTGTCATGGGCTGGGGTGGCCGGGAAATGGGGAAGGACTGCTCAAAGGGTACGGGGTTTCCATTGGGGTTGATGAAAATGTTCTAGAACTAGATAATGATGATCTTTGCACAACATAGTCAATGTACTAGATGTCACTGAATCATACACGTTAAAATGATGAATTTTATGTTATGTGAATTTTACCACAATTTTTAAAAAATAGAATTGCAAAAAAAATGAATATTGATACTAATAACTACTACCAATAATTTATGCAGGACCTAGTGTGTGGTACATTGTGGTAGGTGCTTTTCAGAAGGATCTTACCATATTTCCACAATAGCACCAAGAAGTACAGATGAACACCCATTGTACAGATGAAGAAGTTGAGGCTCAAGGTGAGAAGGTCACTTGTATGAAATCATACAGATAGTTATAGTAATAATACCCTCAATGAACTGAATGTTTATGCCATGCCTGGAATCCTCCTGACCATTCCGTGGCTGTTGGCTCATTAAGCCAACCCTCTAATCCACTAATCCTTCCCCATATGGGGAAGAAGGTGGTGTTCTGCCCATGTTACAGTTGGGGAAATGTCCTCGGAAAGGAGCAGTCACGGGTTGAAGGTCCCCCTGCCAGAAAAGGCAGAGAAGGGTTCACACCAGGTCCTCCAAAACACAGACGTAGGGTGGGTGGGTGAAAGCAGAGACCCAAACCACTGGCAGAGCTAGAGGGGGAGTCATAGAGAGCCTGGAACGAGGGAGGGGTCTTGCCAATGTGGCACTCACCGAGGCAGGTGGACAACTCTTCAGGGCTGTAGGTGCATCTGGAGGAAGAAGATGATGCTTCATCCCCAGGCTGCAGGGATAAGGTCTACACATACACATACACACACACTCCTACACACATGCATGCACACTCATATGTATACACACACACGCATGGTCACATATACACACATGTGGGCACACACGTATACTCACACATGCATAATCACACATGTGTGCGTACATACGGGTGTATTCACATGCATAGTCATGCATATACACACACACATTCACACATGTGCATGCGCACACATACTCACATACAAGCATGCACACATGCATGCGTGTGCTGTAGGTGCATGTTCACATGCACACACACACAGCAGCACAACACATATGCATGCTCATGAATACACAAACACACATATTCACGTGCACACATACGTACAAATAGTATAGACGTGTGTGCACACACCGCACACATACATGTAAAACATGCCCAAACACACACATGCACACACAAACACACGCATATGAACCCCCATCACTCTCTTTCCAGTTGATTACCTGCCATCACCTTGTTGGGTTCCTTGGAGGAGCGGGAGCTGAGAGAGAAACAGAGTGAAGCGTGGGATACAAAGGAATCGGGGAGAGAAATCAAGATCACCGTGGGAAGGTGGGGGGGTGGGATGCGAGCCAAAGTCGTAGCACACGTCTCTGTGAACCAGAGTCGCTTCGCCGACTCCCAGCGTGGACACCTGTCCCCAGGTCTGCATGTAATCGGATGCTCAGGGAAGTCTTGAGAGCTGAGGAGGAGGAGGCGGTTGGGGGCATTGCGGTCCAGGAGGAAAGACTCCAAGGAGAGAACACTGAGTGACGAGTGGAGGACGATCGTATTAACAAGAGCATGGGACACAGAGACCTGGGGCGGCCACAGGAAGAGGTGCGGGGCACGCCAAATGTCAGGGTGACAAAGACGATCTCAGGTCGTCAAGGGAATGAGGGGAAAGAGTTAAGTATGGTTGATGGGATTCTCTGAGTAGCTCCTACCTTTTGGTCATCGCGTCAGCTGCCTCTGGGGATAAAAAAAACGAACAAGGAGAAAGGATTAATCCTTCCAGAACAAGATGTTAGCTTCCTCATGCTATCTCACCCATCTCCCCAGGAGGTCGAGCCGTCATCTTACCCAAGTGACCACACCGGGTGTATTTGTAGATGAGAAAGGCTGAGAGGAGGAAGATTAAGGTGCAGATGACAGTGAGGATGATCTCGGGGATCCCTGGTGTGAGGAGAAAAAAGGGAGAGGGACATTTGGTTTCCTGAAACATATTCTGATGCCCAAACATGTCTCCGGCTGAGCTCCTGCCACGCGCTGGAGATCTCGGTACATCTTGCTCATGCCTACAAGTTTCCTGCGTGAGAGATCAAATGATGCCCATTTTACAGATGAGGAAGCTGAGACTCAGAGAGTCGAAGTAAGATTTCCAGTCACCCAATTCATGAGTAAGCAGAGCTGTGACTTTAACCCTAACCCATCTCTAAAGACCTGGCTTTTAACCATGATATTCAGGCATCACAAAAATATAGACCAACGTCCCCAAGAACTTTGCACCTCTCTGCTTCAGGAAGGCTCATCTCAGGTTTGAATGACTCTATGTCCTGAGAAGTTCTATTCTCTTACCTAGTATTCCTCCTTCTGTCTGAGGAGACTTTGTTCCTTCGGTTTTATCTAGAAGACAGAATTCTTGAGTTAAAAAAAAAAAATCAAGTTGCAGGACAACAATCACAATCTAACGCCATTGATGTATACTTTTTAAAACTCTACATATTGTTCACAAAGGCATACCTATGTAGGAAAAGTATAAAAACATGCACAAAATGGCAACACTGGAAGTTTCTACAGGGAAGAGACAAAATAATGGGAATAGTGTTGGAAGAGAAAAGGACTTTCATTTTATCTTTTTTTTGTGAGAAGAAAACAACTTGGAGAGAAATCTGACTAAATGTGAACAAGGTAATTTTGGCTGGTAGATGCATGACTCTGCTATCTTATTTCTATTTTAGGATATTTTTCAAATTTCTCAAAAGAAAGAAAATTCTTGTCAATTCCTTTACTGGTTTGTGGAAGGAAAGTTTTCTGAGTTTTAGTTCTATCTAGGAGAGAGAATCAAATGAAATGGGATGCAGAGAACAAAGACAAGAGACTCCAAAAATGTCCGATCACATTTAAGGACCCCGAGACTCTGGTGTGGGCTGCTGTGATGGTTAATTTTATGCCAACTTGGTGAGGCTGTGGTATCCAGCCTCTGTAGGGAAACATCAGTCCAGGTATTGCTGCAAAGGTATTTCTTAGATACAATTTTTTAGACATGATTAAGATTTAAATCAGCTGTGCACGGTGGCTCACGCCTGTAATCCTAGCACTCTGGGAGGCCAAGGAGGGAGGATCGCTTGAGCTCAGGAGTTCGAGACCAGCCTGAGCAAGAGTGAGACCCCGTCTCTACTAAAAATAGAAAAATTAGCCAGATGTGGTGGTGCACATCTGTACTCCCAGCTATTTGGGAGGCCAAGGAAGGAGGATCCCTTGAGCCCAGGAGTTTGAAGTTTGATGATGCCACTGCACTCTAGCCCTGGTGACAGAGCAAAGCCCTATCTCCAAAAAAAAAAAAAAAAAAAAGATTTAAATCAATAGACCTTGAGTAAAGGAGATTGCTCTTTACAATATGGGTGGGCCTCATCTGATCAGTTGAAGGCCTTAAGAAAAGAGACTGAGGTCCCCCCAGGGAGGAAGGCGTTCTGCCTGCAGACTGCCTTTGGACTCCAGATCACAGCGTCAACTCTTCCCTGGGTCTCCAGCCTGCCAGCCTGCCCTGCAGATTTCAGACTTGCCACTGCTGACCACGCAATCGTATAAGCTAAGCCCTCAAAATCTCTCTCTCTCTCACATACCCATAGACAGGACATGAACATGCACATGCACGTATCGTGTATATATTCCTGTGTTGCTTAGCAGTGGGGCTGCATGCTGAGAAAGTCAGGCGATTTCGCCGCTGTGCGAACATCACGGGGCGCGCTTACGCAAACCCAGACGGCCTCGCTTCCGCACGCTCAGGCTCCCGCTGCGAACCCGCACGGCGCGTCAGCGCCCTGAACGGCGCAACTGCAGCGCAGCTGCCGGTGTCCGGGCACCCTCGCAGGCCTGAACCGAGACGGCACAGCAACGGCGTGGGACTCTAATCTCACGGGGCCGCCGGAGCAAGTGCAGTCCACTGCCAACCGAAACGTCGCTCTGCGGCACGTGGCTGGTCCTTTCGGTTCAGTTTCTCGGGGGGACCCTGCCGTCTGGACAGCAGGGCTGTCTTATCTGAGACACGGCCACGGTTCCAGGACGCGGGGCGCACCTCGGCGGTTCTCGGCAGTGCTCCCGGAGGTAGACTTCGTCGCAGCGCAAACTGGCTGACGCTGGTACCCGCGCGCACGCCTGGCCCGCCCCTCCCCGCGGTCGCGCAGTTGCTTTGCGACCTCCTCGGAGAGGCCGGGACAGAGCAACCGTGTTTCGGGTTTTAGCAGATGAGCAGCCTGAAGCTCCAGGAGGTCACCTGACTCGCTCGAGGGCGCACAGCTCTGAGCAGCGGAGCCGGGCTCGGGGGCACCGCCCGCCGCTGCGTCGCCCGCGCCTTGTCCCTCCCCGCCGGTCCCCTCTGCCCCTGCGGTGTTGCCTCTGTTCTTCCCTTCGCCGTCCCGCCCGCCTTCAGTTCCATCTCGAGCCCCGTCGGGGAGTGGGACTCAATTTTCACGGCTCCTGCTCTCAGCTTGGCCTCCCAACCGCCTGCCGCCTGCCGAACCAGTGACCGCGTGGACCCGTCCGACGTCCGGAAGTCGCGAATAAACCCCATGAACCATCGGCTCCGTGGGACCTTGCTCTGAAGAGATCAGACCGGGAAACTGCAGAGAGGGGATCAGGCTGGGGCGGGGACCGGCGGCAGGAGGGCAAACCGCGGGTGACCTTAAAGGAAGACTGACGATGCCGAGTTAAGTAACAGTAAGTATCAATACTAAATATATCTTGAACGGCTACTGGTTTGGGGACACAGTTGGGACTGGAAAAAAGTATTCTGTCTAACTAGAAAATAGACAATGGTAGCTGGGCAGGGTGGCGCGCGCCTGTAGCCCCAGCTACTGGGGAGGCTGAGGCAGGAGGATCGCTTGAGCCTAGGAGGTGGAGGCTGCAGCGAACTGTGCTTGGGCCACCGCATTCCAGCTTGGGGAACAAAGCAAGACCCTGTCAAAAAAAAAAAAGAACGAAAGGAAGAAAGAAAGAAAGAAAATGGACAGTGAGTCTAAATGAGGGTTTCTCAACTTGGGCACTGTTGACCTTTGGGGCTGGCTAGGTCTTTGGGGGGTGCTGTCCCATGTAGGGCGTTGAGCATCCTCCCTGCTCCCCATCTTCTAATGCCAGAAGCACGTCCCCCTTCCCAGTTGTGACAACCAAAATTGCCCCCAGGTATCACCAAGCGTCAGCAAGTGGCAAAATTGCCCCCACTTTAAAACCAAACAGAGGAAGCCAGTCCAGGCTGAAAGAGAATGAGACCGACGGTAAGAACGCAAACACGTGTCAGCGAGGAAAAGAATCTCGACAGAATTCCGGTCCCTGGTTCTGCTTTTTGAAGCCAAGTGTTCCCCCCTTTCTCGTGGGATATTTTCATGTTTTTGTCACTTACAATCAAGTGTCTTGACTAACACAGACACCATTATCAAAACTATGAGTGATGGGTGAGTATTTATGTTATCTTTGGTTTTCACAGAAGTTGTATGGACCATATGTATGTATTGCTGTTTCCATTCTATTGATGAGAAAAAGATATACAAAGAAATGACTTACAGAACATCTCATAGACAGCAAATGTCAGAGTCACAGTTTTACGGGGCTTCTACAAGAGCCCTGGGGACACCTGGAAATGCATTTCTCCCTCCATGTGGAAATTCTGGGCTCTTCGGTTACTGAGCTGTGAAGGTAGAGTTGCTTCTCTTATCAATATTGGGTTGTTTAGCCCCTATCTCGGAAGATGCCTGTTCCCCACCTAAATCCAGTCCTCAAAATAGGCCTAGCACAGAAAGGTAAAAAAACAGCTCTTTCAAAAACAAGCAGACAGAATCCTTGTGCACTGTGGTAAAATGGTGCAGCCACTATGGAAAACAGTATGGCGGTTGTTGGAAAAAATTAAAAGTAGAATTACCATATAATCTGGCAATTTTAGGTTTATGTCCAAAAGAACTGAAAGCAGATATCAAACAGATATTTGTACACCCACCTTCCTAGCGGCATTATCCGCAACAGCCAAAAGATAGGAGCAACCTAAGTGTCCATCAATGGACGAACGGATCGACAAAATGTGGTCTATACACAGAATGGAATATTATTTAGCCCTAAAAAGGAAGGATATTCTGACACATGCTGCAACATGCATGAACTGGGATGACATTATGCTAAGGGAAATAAGCCAGCTACAAAAAGACAGAAATACTGTATGATTCCACTCATACGAGGCACTTACAGTTTTCACACTCAAATTCATAGAGACAGAAAGTTGAACGGTTGCTGCCAGGGCCAGGGGCTGGGGAGAGAAGAGATGAGGAGTTATTGTTTAATGGATACAGAGTTTCAATTTTGCAAGATGAAAAGGTTCTGGAGATAGATGGTGATAAGGGGTTCTATGCACTTAATGCCACTGAACTGTACATTTACAAATGTTTAAGATGGGAAATGTTATGTTATGTGCATTTTGCCACAATAAAAAAAAATCCCTTTCAAAACAAAAGAAAAAGAAAAAGCAATAGACTAGGTCAAGATAAAAGTCAATGGTAATAGGGTATGATGAAAATGAAAGACAGTTCTTTCTAGAAGTCCTGGAGTCTATCAGGGAAAGATATTCCCTGAGCTCCCTACTCTACCTTCTTGCATAACTATAGGGAGTGTCATTCACACTTTAGTCTAAATGAATGTTGTCTCACCCAGGAGATGCACAATGACTTTGTGGTCACATCTTATTTTCCTCCTCAGGATCAAGTATTACAAACCCCATCCCCCATCCTGGCTTCCTTGGAGCATCCGGTCACACATGGTGGGAAGCCCCTGTCCAGCCTCCTTTAAAGTGATCTTCACCACCCCTGTGCCCTGTCTGAGAAGGTCCTCTGCATTATCCCACAGGATCCTGTCCCCAACTCTGTTCTTCCCAGATGATTTTTCCAAGCCCCAGAGGGATTGGCAGACTCTCCTTCCAGGTAACGGGATTGGCAGATAACCCAGCTATTGTCTTCCCGATGGTAAAAACCTTACCGGTCACCAAGATCTCAAGATGATCACTGGGGCTCGAGGCGTGGAAAGGGGCCATTGTCTGATGGTACACGCAGCTGTAGTTCCCAGTGTCACCGACTGTCACCTTCTGGAGGGGGAACTCCACCCTGTTCCCTTCCGAACTCTTTTGCTGTATGGGCAGTGGCGTTCCCGCCTTCAGCAGAGCAAACGTTTTAAACCCACTCCAATGGTCTGGCTTCTGGCACCGCAGAGTCACGTTTTGTCCCGCAGCCACCCTGTGACCTCGATGGGCTTGGAAGATTGGTTTAGGTGCAGATCCTGTAAGAGAAGGAAGGCTCTGAGGTTGTGGGGTGAAGCCTGGGGTCCCCCACTTGCCCTTGTTCTCCAGGAGTGGGAGTCAGTCCAGGGGCTCTGATCTCCTCGCTGCTCCAGGGCAGGGCTCTTCCAACAAGCCCTGGACAAACGCAGGCATTTGGTTGTGATCCTGTCTCTCTCCCTCACCCCCACCGACTACTCTGGAAATGGAACCCACTCCTCCCTCCCTTCCTCTGCTTCCTCCCTCATCCCTGTCCCCCCACATCATCCTAAGGCACCCCTCCTCACCTGTAACCAACAGCAGAAGGACATCGCTGCGCTGTGACGTTACGGAGGGGACCTTTCGTCTGCTGTACTCACAGGTGTACCTTCCAGCATCGCTGGGCTGCAGATCAGTGAGGTGAAATTTAGCCAGGCCCTGTGCAGAACGAGGTGGCATCGAGGACCTCAAAATAGTTCCTCCCTTTCTGAGAGCAAAGATCACGTCCCTGGCAGGAGTCCGGCACTGCAACGTCACGCTGCTGTTGGCAGGTACCACCGAGCTGGGCCAGGCACCCAGGGAGGGCTTGGGCAGTGAGTCTGGAAGGAAGCAGAGCCCAGGGCCGGGTCTGGCTCGCTCAGCTGCTCTCAGGACCCGTTTAAAGAAAGGGAAGGAAAATGGGGGAGGGGGATTTGGGATGAGGGGTCAAGGAGGGTTTAATTGAAGAAATACCTTGTTTTGTTACGTTTCTTTGGCCGGCACAGAACCCTGTAAAAGAATCATCATGAGATTCAAGCACCTGCCTGAAGCCAACAGGTTTGCCCTGCCCTGACCCCTGGGGACCCCCCAGAGGCTCCTGCTGAGAACAGACTCCTGGAGGTCCTGCACTCAGGAGTTCTCGTTGTCCCCACGCTGGACTGCGGCTCCAGCTCCTGTCTCAGCCCTTCCACTGTTCTCAGCGATTCTCCTGAGCCATCTTGTGTCCCTCTCAGCTACACAGGCTCCAGGTCCTTTCTCGGTCCCACAGATATTCCAGAAACCCTTCCGCTCACATGCTCACAAACCAGCCGAAGACAAGCCAGTCTGACCGTTTGCACTGGTGTCTCTGTTTCATGTTCTCCTCCCGGGGGAGCAGGCGCTAACCACACAGGAGACTGGCCAGCCCTGGGGAGTGAGGTGCCCTCGTTTAACCCCCGGTGAAGTGAAGACCTTGGAAATCTCATACAGTTTCATCTGTGGTAGAGTAAACACCCAAGGCTGCTTGGTGCCTTGAGTGACATAAATTAAGACAGAAACAATTTAGTTATAAAATCTTAGAGTTTATAAAAGTCTATTTATCTCCTAACATGGGAGATACAAGATGTCACTACCTGTGAGCCCCTGGGAGGGAGGGCTTCTGTGCCATTCACCTCGGCACCCTCTACACAAGTCCTGGTGCATAGTAGGACCTTGACAGGTCCTACTCACTGTCTGATGAGATGGCCAAGTTTAAGCGTGACTCAGAGAAATCTTACCAGAAAGATAAAAGATGCAAACTTATAGGACCTTCATTTCTTCCTCTCAACCCCAAAACAACACCGTAATCATCCATATCCATTAGCTTGGGTAAGGATTTTGCTGAAAGATGGAAACAGCCTTTTCTATAGAAAGGGCTAGTTGTGACCATCTTAGCTCTAGTCTTGAATGGTTTCTGAACCATTACGTGATTTCATCCCTGTTACTCCAAACAGGACAAAGTTCACTGCCGGTTCCTGAAAGAGAACTCAGAAATCCAGATGGACATTCCAGAAAGAGAAAACACACATTCCTCCTCTGCTTCACATATGGCTGCATTTGCAGAATACTTTGACTCAACTGTTCTTAATCTTGAGTCCACTTGGGGCTCCTTGAGGAGAAGGGGAAAATCCCAGTGCGCAGAGCAGCTGCAGGAGAGTTGGAACAGAAGGTCTCGGGATGGTGTGCAGACACCAGGACTTTTTCATATTTTCCATGTTAAAAGAGAGATCGTAAGACTGATGGAACAGACTCTTTACGGCAATGAGAAACCAAGTTATAAACAGGACCTAAGACCTTGCCAGACAAGGGTTAGGTCGCACACCCCTGTGCTTAAAGAATAAACTATGTTCCAACTGCCACAAGGTTTTTTCTTTCTCCTTGGCAGCTAAACCAGTACTGGTTTAGCTAAAGAACATTGAAACAATTGCAGCTCACTGGTCACCAGATGCTGACTAACTGACCCCTGTTCCGCAAGCCGTAACTACAGTACGGATCGCACAAGAGACTGATTTCAGTAACTTTCTCCTAAGAGACCACCAACCACGGGTGGGTTCTGGCTAGTTTACAAAGGCGGCACACTGAGTGTCTTCGTGTTCCTGCTTCACCTTTTGACATACAGGGGCTAATTCTAATGTATTTAAATTGTTAAGTCTCCACCCCAAAGTGAACATGGGATGCAGGTAACTTGCCTGTTTGCTTACTACGCATCATGCAGCCCCCTTGGTGGATATTCATAGCCCCTCCTATAACCTACATAATATGTGTACTTGGTCAACTCATTGGGCATAAATCTCAGCCTCTCCCTTTTTTTCCTCTAAAATGCCTGCTTTTGGTCTCTGCTGGAGGCTCTGCATCCCAGCCTGTCAGGGTAGCCACTCTGTAGGGTGCACTTCTTTAGAAGAAATAATCTCCTCTCCGGATTTATGGAAACCTCGCGATTCTTCAGCTGACACTTGGATGGTGCAAGTATGCGGCAAACACGGAAAAGCGTGGCAAACACGGAAAAGCGCTGCTCTAACTGAAACTGGGCAAACATTTCCTGGGGCCTCCAAAAAGACGTTCAAAATGAATTGGTTGATAAAGAGACTTCCGAGTGGAAGTGATCCTGGACTTATCCAATGGTTCACAACCATCCTTCCTTAAGTGCCCATATGGGCTGGACAGACTTTTGCCCGAGTGCTAAGATTGCCTTCAAATTCATACCAAGCCTCTAAACAAATATTATTGATACAAAGAGGTTAATCTAACATAAAGGAGGTTGTTAGACATAAATTTATAAACTCCTAAAATCAGAAATTTCCTCTTTCCCAAGTATAGAGTAACAGTTTAGTCTGTCAGGGCAAAAGTGAGACATTACCAGGAATTTTTGCTACAGTTACATGGATACATCAAGAAAATTACATTTCATGATCTGAAAGGGGAAATTAAGAGAACTATGCCAAGGTATTGAAAAAAAAGTTGCAGAATCAGTGGCTCCACAGGAATTGGAAGGAGGAAAAGAGTGGAGAGAACAGATACCTGGAAACACCTGGACCCACTCAGGAGCCCGAACCCACCTAAACAACAGTGTCTGGGCTGGGGGGAGGAGAGGGAATGATAAAGGAATTATTCCCCTATGAAAATAACAATAATCATCATGTACATACATAATCTCTAATCGTAAAAATAGCCCCAAAGATCATCATCATTATCCCCATTATACAGATGAAGAAACTGAGCCCTGGCACCATGTCATGTATTTCACAACGCAGCTCAACCAGAATGTGCAGGAGTGGAGTTTCCAAAGCAAATACGGTGGATTCACTCTTCCCCTGGAAACACAGTCTGAGGGCCTAAAATCCCTTTCATTATCCCAAGACGGGGCTCAAAAGGACTCCTCTAAAGTCTCGGCATGAGAGAAATATGGTGAAGACAGACAGCACTAAGTCAGGTGACCAAAACCAAGCCAGGACCCACGCATGGCCCTGCATGAGGAGACCAGGTTTCTTGGCACCTGCAAACACCAGCTTGAGCTGCATCTCAGTACCACACACTGTTTGAGCTGCTCGCGTTTTATCTTCTGGTGATTTCCCCAATCCACATCTGTTCACTCACTCCAAAGACATTGCCATCGTGAAGAACCCATGCATGTGTCCCTCTTAGCTTCCTATCATGACCGGGTGGAAACACCAATGACTTTGGAGCCAGACAAGCCTGGGTTTGAGTGTTTGCTCTTCAGCCCACCCTCTGTGGGACCCTGAGCAGGAGTCCTCAGCCCGTCTGAGTCCTTGTTCATCAGTGTGGACCCAGTTCCCATCTCCGAGGACTGTTTTCAAGGACTCGAGTGGTATTTCCAACGCTGTGGAAAAAGAACCACAGATGATACGTGGAATGATTTCGGGTGATGCTGGACACAGTATTTTATAGCCTCTATCTGGGCATCAGAAAGATGTTACCCTTTTGAGTCACTTTAAACAGTTTTGATCACATCAAGGAAAAATTCTCAGGTTAGAGATTGACCTTAGCACGCCTCTATCTCTGGCTAATCACCTTTGTGACAAGGAGATGTCGAGCAGTGTGCCCAGAAACTCAACCGGCAACGACACGCAGCTAGAACGCCCTAACATATCCCTCCTTTTCCTTCTACACACACTTACTTCCAACTTCTATGTCTAGTGAGTGACACTCCATTATTTAAAGACTTGATATAAAATGTCCATCTTCCAGTGGACACATGTATTTACAGAAACAATATTGTCACTAAAAATAAAATTCGAAATAAATCAACAAGAGCTATTGTCGACACAGAGCACAATCACGAATGTGGAATGTAGATTTTTAAATACTGACAACACTTGATTAGAGGAAGTGTATTTGAAACCACCAGACTCTGACACACATGAGCAAGCAGTGAAGACAAGCTGATGCTATTATTTATTTCCAGCCTTATTTCCTTATCCACATTCCTGTCTCTCAATCCACCCATCACTAATCCCAATGTGTCGGTTCAAGAAACTTACCAAAGCAGAGCAGGGAAAGGAATGTGGGGACCAAAGTGGCCCTGCAGCCTGTTCTAAGAACCTTCATTTCTGCCGTCACAGAAGGGAGAACAGCTCAATGTGAGCAGTGACTTGTTTACAGCTTCCTTTCCTTTCTCACGTGACCCAGAGCTTTTACGACACGGCACAGCCACGCAATGAGAACCATGCAGGGTGACGTAATCAGCCTCATAAACACTTCTCTTGTGGACAGCCTTTATCGGAACACAGTCGTATTCAGTTTCCAATCTATGGGAAGCCCCAGATTCTTCGTCCTTATTAGATGAAATCTTGCCACCTTCTGGGTAGGCAGTGAACTTCCCTGTACTGCTTAAAATATGAGTATTACGTGGTACGTATTTATATGTTATATATGCCCCCATCCTCTGGCACCTGGCCAACCCCACTAATGTATCTGCTCCCGGGAAGGAGAGAACAAGTCTTCACCCACAAGACGAAAGGGGTACGCAGGGAGTTAGCTACGTTCTCAGCAAAAAATTGGGTCCCTTAGGTAGGGGTCGTCGCAAAGGATAAGAAAATAACAGAAAATGGTAAATAATGGAAATAAAAGAATACACAGAGACGAAGGTATAGTTTTATAGATTTATAAAGATAAAAGGTAAGAAGTGGGATACTCAGGGGTCCCTACGCTATCCCCGTGAATCATAGGGCCCAGAATAAAGTTTCACATGGGCATTTATAGGTACAGAAATAGATTGCCAGGGGTAACAGATTTACACAATAACACGTAGTTCGTTTTGGGTTAAAAGTCTTTCAGAAGCCTTCTATAGATCCCTTAACTAACTCTGGTTATAAAAACTTTCACGGACAAACTTCTAAGTTTTAAGATAAAGCTATTACTTAACAGAAGGGTTAAACAGAGATATATTGGTTCCGTATTTCTTTATCTAGTTATTGCAGTTAGAGACAGGTCGTCAGAAGTCAAGCAAGAACTGTCCCTCGGGCTAATTGTTTTTAGCTGCAGGTGTCTGTCTCTGGGCGGACACTCCTTGATCAGCTCTTATCCTGTGATTCCATTTAGACCTTGCTTTGTCCTTCAAAGCAAGTGAGACCCACAGGGTTAAGACCACAGCATCACCTTGGAAAGCAGCTGCTGCTGACCTTTTGAGATGCCCTCCTGAGGTGGAGCAGCGTTTGATATGCAAACTAACATGTTCGCATATTCTTTCAGGACAGAGCCCTGCAACACTCCTGAGACCACCTCTGTCTCTAATATAGTAATATTAATTTATGGAGCGACAGGAATGCACGCGGTTCCTTGCTCTGCTCAGAAATTGCAAGGGGCCTGCTGGCTGTGGAAAACTGAGATACACATAGAAGAACATCCAAAATGTTCTTATATAAGTGAACAAAGTATGATACATCCATGCCATGCAATACTACTCCATTTTTTAAAAAAAGTAACAAACCATTCATACATACATAACAAACCATATACATGGATGGATTTCAAGGGCATTTTGCTTAGTGGAAAAAATCCAATCTCAAAAGCTCACATGCTGTCTGATCCCATTAGTATAACATTCCCAAAATGACAAAATATTAGAGATGGGGGACAAATTAGTAGGTGCCACGATTCAAAAATGCTCTTGGGAAGAGAGGTGTGTGACTGTGGAAATTAGAATGAGGGAGGTCTTTGCAGGGCTGGACTAGACCAGCAGGTTGATTGTGCTGGTGGTTACCTAATACACACACAGGGCCAGCCTCAGGACACCCAGCCCAGGAGAAGTCCAGACCTCCCCCCGCACCCTGAAGGATGCAGAGAACAAAACCAGGCAAGGGCTGCTGCTCTGACCTCAAAGTTAACAGCCGCAGAAGGAGAATCTCAACCACAGTGACGTGAGAAGAAACAAGACCCATCCATCATTTGATGAAAGGCAACACGATGAAAGGAAATAGATAAAACGAAGGACTTACATCTACGAGGATCATGTATATTATGAGCAGAAATTAATTTGGATAAACATATCCTCAGAGTTATAGGAGAGAAAGTAATAGTTCTAAAAAATAAGTATTTACGAAAAAGAGGGATGGTGTTAGCAAGAAACCACAACAGATCTTAAAAATGGAAATAAAACTTCCCGTGACTGGTGGGTTTCACTCAGCGCAGTGTCCTCCAGGCTCAGCCGTGTTGTTGCAAAATGACATGATTTTCCTCTTTTTAAAGGCTGATAGTCTTCCGCTGTGTACGTAACATAGACCACATTTTCTTTCTTTTTTATTGATGCATAATAGATGTACATAGTTTTGGGATATGTGTGATCATTTGATACATTCCTATAATTTGCATGTCATCCTTGCACGGGGGCCTTGCTAATCTTCTCTGAATATGTATATGTGCTGCTGAAGCAAGCACCATTCATATAATTTGTAAAGATCAAATCAGCGTGCTTGGGATGTTCATCACCTTAAATATTTGTCTTTTCTTTATGCTGGAACTGTGTGAATTCTTCTCTTCTAGCTATTTTGAAATATGCAACAGATTATTGTAAACTGTAGTCACCTGACTGATTTCTCTAACACCAGGTCTTATTTCTTCTATCAGACCGTATATTTGCACCCATTAATCAGATTGTCCTCATCCCTCTGTCCTTCTTACCCTTCCTGGCCTCTGGTAACCACTGACCTACTGTCCGTCTTCATGAAATCTACTTTTTTAGTCCCACATAAGAGTGAAAACGTGCAGTGTCTGTCTTTCTGTGCTCGGTATATTTCACTCAACATAATGACCTCCAATTCCACCATGTTGTGGCAGATGACAGGATTTCATTCTTTTTTATGGGTAAATAGTATTCCACGGTCTACCACATATTCTTTATCCATTCGTTGGTTGATGGACACTCAGGTTGAGTCAATGACTTGAAATAGCCAATTTAAAATAAATAAATGAATGCAAATATAGCTGATAACATTTTGTACCTGCACCAGAAATACTGGATACCACTCAAGGACAAGTAGATGCCATGGAATAGACTGAAATTCCCCCCAAGTTAGGTAAAGTGTTGAAAACATATGAAATAAAATTTAAAAGACATGTATTATAAATACATATATTCCAATATTTGACTGAATGCTGGCACAGAAGCACAAAATAGAGAATGAAAGGGAAGCAATAATACATACTATACAGGAAGGAACATTTCCTCTACTTTCAAATGGAGGAAGAGTTTCCTGCAGCTGAGAGTGGACCTGCTACCCAGCTTGACTCTGAAGATTTAAGTATTTATTCAAGTCATCAAAAATGTATTGAGTATTTCTCCCAACTCCTGTCCTCTGTCCCAGGTGAGGAGGACAGGAAGAAGAAAGCTGACATCCCATCCTGGAGTGGATCCAAATAGAGCTGGGAATGCAGCCTTAAAGATCGGCTGGTCTAACTCGATCAAAGTTCATCCTTCCCCTGGGGAGCTCTGGGACCTGTGGGTAGACAACAACAGACCTGAGTTTAGTGAGGGCAAAGGAGGCAGAATATCATTGCTGCTGGCCTCTGAACACATGCTCTAAACCAGGGGGGCACCACCCTGACTTCCTATCCCCCCCCATCCAGGGATGTTTGAAAGGTATGACGGTAGTTGCTTTTTTTCTTGTTCCACAATGATTGGGGCTTTAACTGGTGCTTAGTGGGAAAGGAAATTTTAGCAATTTAGAGTTGCTGAATGTTCCTGTAATGAACAAGCTAGTCCCACCTGGTAAAGAAATATCCCACCTAAAATATCATTTGTGCCCATGTTGAGATCATAAGAAGTCCCCACGGAAAAGTTTGGTGTTTAAAGAACTCCACATTACTTTTCCTTTTTTATTATGGTAAAATACATATAACATACTAGTTATCATTTTAACCATTTGTGAGTATACAGTTCGGTGGCATTAAGTGACATTCTTTTTTTTTTTTTTTTTTGAGACAGAGTCTCACTGTGTTGCCCGGGCTAGAGTGCCATGGCATCAGCCTAGCTCACTGCAACCTCAAACTCCTGGGCTCAAGCCATCCTCCTGCCTCAGCCTCCCAGAGTACTAGGAAACAAAGTAACCTAAAGTCTTGGGGTCACAGAATTATGGTGGTAGGAAAAAGCCAAGTGCAAATGACATCTTCCTTCCCTGACGCTTTTGTGAATAGCAAGCTTTATTTGCATCCTGAACATAGTCGATTTGACTTGCATCCT
>CAUYSK010000973.1:0-30049 GCA_963575035.1 Avahi laniger
CCAACACACTATTTCCCACAGTGGCTGCGCTATTTTAATTCCTGTCAGCAATGTTCATGGGTTCAAATTTCTCCACATCCTTACCAACACTTGTTATTTTCAGATTTTTTTTTACTGTTATTATGACCAACCTAGTGGGTATGTATTGAACCTACTATTGATTTTTAAGAATTCTTTAGATATTCTAACTATATATCTTTTGTCAGATACGTGTATGTGAATATCTTCTCCCAGTCTGTGTCTTTTTTTTTTTTTTTTTTGAGACCGAGTCTCACTTTGTGGCCCGGGCTAGAGAGAGTGCCGTGGCGTCAGCCTAGATCACGGCAACCTCACACTCCTGGGCTCAAGCGATCCTCCTGCTTCAGCCTCCCGAGTAGCTGGGACTACAGGAATGCATCATCATGCCCAGCTAATTTTTTCTATATATTTTTAGTTGTCCGATTAATTTCTTTCTATTTTTTAGTAGAGATGGGGTCTCGCTCTTGCTCAGGCTGGTCTCGAACTCCTTAGCTCAAACAATCCGCCTGTCGTGGCCTCCCAGAGTGCTAGGATTACAGGTGTGAGCCACCCCATCCGGCCCCAATCTGTGTCTTTTGACTGATTCTGTTCCGACAGACTTACAGTGATATGTAACAGAATCACATCACTTCAGGTAAGAAGCAATACTTTAAGTAAGAGGTATGTGTATTCCTGATAAAAAGTGGTGTATAAACTAAATCTGGGCAATTAGCTCTCTGAGGTTGGCCATTTGCACAACATCTAAGCAGGTGAGATTCGAGCATGTGTGAAACATCTGTGTGAATATTGAGTCATGTCTGCATAAGTAAGAGACAGTGAGGTGGGTGTGCCACGTATGAGTGCGTGTGTAATTCATAAATGTGTGTGCCATCCACATGGGGGACATCTGAGTGTGTGACATCTGCATGTATGTGTGAGACCTGAGGAGGGGGGTGTGACACCTGTGTGTGTGTGTGCGACATCATGGTCCTTTATCAAAGATTGAAAAAGAGCGCGGATGAGGCAGGACTTCTTTCTTACTAAAATCACAAGCATGACGTACTGTATGGGCCTCCAAGTGCTAGTGGCCCCGTTGCCATTACTGGGCAGAGCTTGCCTGAGAATAAAACCACCAGAGAAGAAGAAAGCTGAGAGAATGTCGAGACAGAAAAAGAGAAAATGGTAGGGATAGTTGGGCATTGGATCCAGCCATGCTCTGTCTTGGACATTTTAGCTGTAGAAATCAATCAGGCTGGGCACAGTGGCTCACGCCTGTAATCTAGCACTTTGGGAGGCCAAGGCAGGAAGACTGCTTGAAGACAGGAGTTTGAAACCAGCCTGAGCAAGAGCGAGACCCCTGTCTCTACAAAAAACAGAAAAATTAGCTGGGTGTGGTAGTGAGCACCTGTAGTCCCAGCTACATGGGAGGCTGAGGCAGGAGGATCATTTGAGCCCAGGAGTTTGAGGTTGCAGTGAGCTATCATGATGCCACCACACTCTAGTTGGAGTGACAGAGCAAGACTCTGCCTCA
The DNA here is from genome assembly GCA_963575035.1 of Avahi laniger. Taxonomy (NCBI): domain Eukaryota; kingdom Metazoa; phylum Chordata; class Mammalia; order Primates; family Indriidae; genus Avahi; species Avahi laniger. The sequence continues at coordinate 1,529 of CAUYSK010000973.1, forward strand.
AAAAAAAAAATCTGCTTTCCTCCTCCCATCTCAGCCCTTCCTTACCTTGCCTTTTATATTACTATTTAGTTGGTTTGAGTGGGGTTTCATTGCAAGAGTCCTGACTAACACAAACGCTTATGATAGAATGTAAATGGGGAAAAACCTTCTTTCTGTTATTATATCAAGCAAATACAAAATATGCCTGAGTGGTGAAAGCCCCAGAAGGAAGGGCATCAGCCTTACTCCCTGGCGGCCCCCACCAGGCCACAGTCCTTAGGCTTCCATAGGAAGGGCTTCTGATGAAGCGGGAAGGAGCGGTTTGCCTGAGAGGGTGGCACAGGAGCTCTCCGGGGGGGGGGCTGTGGCAGTGCAGGTGGAGGAGGGGGTCAGCGGGCCTGAAGACTCCCTCAGGGTGCTTCTCCCTCAAATTTGAAGGAGGAATTTAGAGGAGCCGAGTCAGCAAAATATGGTTTGGAAAATGTTTGTTGTGACTCCAGCTAGAGGCCTGGGAGATGCCTGTCTTTGGCAGGGAGGGACCCACTACAGTTGAGTTGGGGGTGCCTTTTATACTAGGATCATCAGCCCTCAACTCTGCACTTTCCAACTATGGAAATGAAAAAAAATAAAGTTCTGGTGGGTGGGGTGCTACTGTGACTCAGCACAGTGACACCAATGGCGCTAAGGAGAACAGCTGCTGAGAGTGGAATGTCAGCAAAAGACTCCCAGCCCCAGTCCTCTCTGAGTGCTATCAGTAGGAAGAGGCTGCCACAGGGGGCCTGTGTGCGAGCTGCGTCAGCCCCACTGGGGCTTTGGTTTATGGCCGGTGACCCTAAATACATTGTTTCACTCCATCCTCTGCACAGTACCAGGAGGCAGGTGGCATTAGCCTATTTGCAGATGAGGAAACTGAGGATCAGAGAGAAATGACTTCTAAGGTCCTACAGCTAAAAATGGTAATGCTAACGTGTGATACTATCATTATGTGTATAACGATCATGAATGTCATACATGATAATACTATTTATATTATATATTTAGACAATATATATTATATATTTACTTAGAAATGTTTAACTCATATAGTATAGTTTATTGGGTATTAAATCGGGACTTTGCTAAGCACTTTGCATGTGATGGTTTCTCTACTGTGGTCACCTTATGAGGTGCTTTGCCATTCCCTGCTGTAGCCCCAGCTCTCGGCACTGGGCCTGGCATGCAGAAAGTACTCAGTCGATATTTGTTGAGGGAATGAATGGAGCTAGTAAGGTGGCCAGGGTAGCTACAGGCAGCTTGATTTGGACAAGTAATTTTAAAAGCCCAGAAAACATGGACCATTCACTCAGACAAGTTAAAAAATGGATAGTGCCCAGTTTTAGTGAGGATGAGGAGACACAGATGCTCTTTCACCTTTCTGGTGAGAATGTAAATTGGTACAAAATTTCAGGGGAATAAAATTTTAAAAAGATATGCACTTTGACCAAACAAGCTCACCTCTAGAAATTTAACATGAAATAATTGGGCAAGGTGCAAAGACAGGTTATGTATAACAGTAAAAAGTGCCCAGAATCAGGGATTGGCTAAGAAAAAATTATAGTTCATCCATAGCACAATAGCTCATAATCAGTGTGGCTAACTGAAAGTGGTCGTCAACTCTGTGCCTGGTAATTACTTATATGATCATTAAGACAACCCGTTGGGTTAGATGCTGTTATTATTCCCACTTTACGCATGAGGAAACACAGAGGTTAAGGAACTTGTCAAAGTCACATAGATGGTGAGCAAAGGAGAAGGAATTTAGATGCAGGCCACTGGTTCCCAAGTCTGCACTCTTTCATCCGTGGCTCACATAATTATGACATAGACCTAAATCCATCAACATGGAACCGTGTTGGCAATAACTTGTTGAGTGGAAAAGGTAGGCTAAAAAATGTCAAATGGTTACCTCTCCATGTAGGATAATGGAAAATATCTTTTTTTTCTCCTTGTTTGATTTTTTTTATGACATGAAAATATTATTATAATTACAAAAGACAATGGGGGTCTTTTCATTTGGGAGGAAAATAGAAAAAGGAGAAAAGCTGAAGGATCAGTGAAAGGACTCAATGGTATAAGCTTCCAAGGCCCCCTTGCCTGGTGACCTGGCCTTGGCCTCTGCTGCCATCCTCCTCCACTGGGGAGAAATGGAAGCCTTGTTTTTCATCCCTAATGGCCAGAGATGTGAGGGTGGAAAAGAAGCTGCAAAACAGTTTCCTCTGGGGTGTCTTACTCATCGACTCCATGGAAAGGTCATTCCTCACCCCCAGCCCCTGTATAGCTGCTAACTTTGGTGCCCATTTTTCAGGAAACTGAAGCTTAGAGAGATGGAGGGACCTATCTGAGGTCATTTCTACAACCAACAGGAGGTGGGGTGCAGACCCTGATCCTAGGGACTGACAGCCAAGCCCCTGTTTTTTCACTTCAGCAATCATTTGGAGGAGAAGTCTGTGTTTTCTGTTACACCACACTGTTGAAAAACTTCTATCAAACTATAGCAAAGATTCTTTTCCTTCCTTTAAAGAAAATGTTAAAGGGAAATGTCTTAGACTTGAGCATCTTGATTTATCTTCTATATGCAGTAGTCTGGCCCTTGAATATGGCCAATGATGTGCTACAGGCAAGCTGAGCACATTTGTCCATTAAATGCAAAGACTCTGACAGTAGGCCTCCAAATGGGCACAGGACTAACCAAAAACTGTGTTAGCATGAACTGACCACAGGCTTTAAATTCTGCCTTTGTTCCTTTCTTGCTCATTACCCATACTTGTGTAACAAATATCCCCAGACTCATGCCTTAATACAAAATTTTATTCTTACCTCTCAATTTTTTTGTGATTTGACGGGTCTCAGGTTAGTGATTCTTGCTTGGGGTCTTTTATACAGTTGCAATCAGGTGGTAGCTGGGGCTGCAGTCACCTTGTGGGTCAGTCGGGCTGGATGTCCACCTTGGTTCACTCCCATGGCCTAACTCCCAAGGATAAAGAGAATGGGAGATTTGACCTACAAGGGATTTTGATAGTTTTTGCAGAATCGAAGACAGATGGAAGAGTGGTATCTGCTATAACAGAGCAAAGTAAACTACAAACTAAGTGCCTGCAGAAAGGGAAACTGATGAGAAACAAGCCATCTCACTGTGGAACACTGGAGGCAGTGACATGCTGGAGCCAGTTCACACTGGCTCATGAGAGTGGCCTTTAAAAAATATTTCGGTACTATTATCCTTTTATGGTGCAAATACTGTATAATGCTGTGCTCCTGCCCACCTCCTTTCCACCAAGGAAACGACACCCATTTTTCAGACATTTCTTGAGCACCATACTTGTACCAGGCACTGTGATGGGCACTGGGCAACAGCGGTCCGCAAGAGGGACAAAGAGCCTGCCCTTCCAGCTTACAGTCTATAGGAGCTGGGGTGGGGATTATTTATCAAATAATCACCTAAATAAATACTTAACTAGAAATTGTGAGAAGCTCAATGAAGGAAAGGCACATGTAATAGTTTTGTTTGGGGAGCGGGTGGTTTAGGGAAGGCTTGAAAGTGACAATTGAGCTAAAATACAAGGTAGGAATTGAGGTGGGGGGACTACAGGAAGAAATGCATGCCTGGAGGCAGGAACAGCAAGTGTCCAGACAGTTCAGGTGCCGAGGCCAGGCTGGTGAGACAGAACAATGGAGAAGTAGGCAGCAGAGACCAAGCAGATCCTGCAGGTGGTAGAAACCAATCAGTCCACACTGGCTTCAGAGGGTGGAATGGAGGAGGAACATATTGGCTCCCATACTTGAAAAGTCCAGAGGCCTACTGACTTCAGATTTAGCCTAAACTCAACCGGGCCGGTCTACATCCCTCCCTTTCTTTTCTCTCTTCCCCTCCAGGCACCCTAGCAGCTCAGCAAGCAGCAACAGACAGCTCAGGGCTGGAGAAGATGTCTCCTGGGTTCCAATTGGCTCAATGCCTTATCTTTGGAGCGAATCAGAGAGCTGAGAGTGATGAGCTGCTCTGATTGGCCAGATTAAGTCACATGGCAACATGCGAAGGCTGGCGTCATCACCAGCCAAAGCCGCAGAGTCAGCGGGCGTCCAGAGATAGGTCAGAGTGCAGAAGGGGCGTGAGCTAGGTTTGCTGGAGGAGGGGTCAGTTTTGTCACGCAGACATCCCAGCGTGCTCATGGGCCTTAATCTTTGCGAAGAGGTGTGTCCCCTTTAAGTTGTTAAGCAAAGGAAATGTCTCAAATGACTCCATTTCATAAAGTATCACCTCATTTATAATTCATAAATTGAGATGCTCGTATTCTTCCTCTGTAAAATAAAAAGTCGAACTCTAAAGACTGGCTGCCTCTAATTAGCTGTGCAACCTTGATGAATGATTTCACGCCTCACTCATGTGAAAAATCCTAAGCGAAACTGGAGATGCGGTGTGGGATAGGGGTTAGTTAAATGCAGACATTGGTGCAAGGCCTCCTGCTTCAAATTGTCCATCGCTTTGTCATTGGACAAATTATTTAACGCTGGTGTCTCAGTTTCCACAACTATTAAAATGGAGAGAATAATAATACCTACCTTATGCTCTTGCGAATATTGGTAATCTAAATTACCATTAATATATGTAAAACACTTAAAAGAGTACCTGGCCTGACCCGACACCTGGTAAGTGCTGCATGTATGTTTGTTACTTTATTTTACTTTTTCAAGAAACAGGCTCTTGCTCTCTATCGCCCGGGCTGGAGTGCAGTGGTACCATGAAGGCTCCCTGTAACCTCGAGCTGCTGGGCTCAGCCTTCCCAGGAACTACAGGCGGGTGCAGCCATGCCACCCTAATTAAAAAAAAAAAAAAATTTTTTTTAAGAGAGGAGGCCTGGCTATGTTGCCAGGCTGGTCTCAAACTCCTGACCTTAAGTGATCCTCCTGTGTTGGCTTCCCAAAGCGATGGGATTACAGGTATGAGCCACCACGGCCAACCTGTTTTTATTATTATTATTAATATGTTATATATATGATAAAGAGTAAACATACTTGAGTTATAAAGTATTCACGCAATGGATACCAAAAGCACCAATTCCTTTATAACAAAAGAAGACAGGGCAACAAGGCAAATAATCATAATGATAATAACTTCACCAGGAGCGCTGGAGTTGCTGTCCCATTTAATCCTCCCAACAGCCCTGTGAGGTGGGTGCTGCTCTCATCTCTGCTCTTCAGGCGAGGAAATTGAGGCTCAGAGATGTGAAGTGACATGCCGAAGGTTACAGGCCCGTAAAGACTTGAATCCAGACATTTGTAAGTCCACACTCATACCCCGGTTAACCTGCCCCTTTATGTCACCGAGGCGGTGGGCTAGCAGTAACCCAAGGTCCCCACAGGCGTAGGCCCCCCCGCCCACATCCCCGCCCCTCTCGTCAGCCAGGCCCCGCCCTATGGCCTCGCTTTCCACTCCTTTCCTTCGCCCCCTCCCCTGTGGGCCACGCCCGCGGCCCCGAGCCAGGCACCGCCCAGTTCGGGCCCTGGCCCCGCCCCGCACCGCCCCCGGGCCTCGCCGTCGCCGCGGACGCCGTTCTTGCGCATGGAGTCGCCATTTTGCTCCTAGAGACGCCGCTTGGAGACTCGGCGCTTTCTTCCTTCGGCAGCGGAGGCTGCGGCGGGGCCAGGGCTGGGGTCGGGGCCAGGTAGGCGGGCGGGAGCCGGTGGCGAGTGGCAGCGCGGACTGGCGGGCTCCGGCGTTGCGGGCCGCAGGTGCACAGGGCGGTGGCGCCGGCCGGCGCACGGGTCGGGGTCCCGGGCCGCGGCTGGTGCTGAGTACACACGGAGACCCGGCCTCGCGCCCGCGGCAGCCCGCTCTCCCTCCTCCGGCCTCCTCTCGTGGCGGGGTCTGGCGGGGGTCGGGGCCTGAAGCGCGGCCCCTGGGGCTCTCTCCAGGCGCCTTGGGAAGTCAAGTCCTAATTATGGGACTTGCGGCTGAGCAGCTGCCCAACATCGTCCATCCGTAATCTGACACGGAGCGCCCAATTTTAATTTACCTGGCTTTGCTGGTCATGGACATTTTTCTTGCCCCTACCCCCCGGGATGATTTTATTCCACTCTGAACTTAACCCCAGCAGATAATGAGGGAAGACTCTGATGTAATTTTTAAGTAATATTCTACTTTAACATGTTTTGTCCCAATATATTACACTGATGATAAGGATTTTTTTTAGATGTTAATATTGGCTAAATTTGGCAGTTTAGCTTTTGTAAGGAATATGAAAATGCGGAATGGGGCTTTGGGCGTGAGGAAGTGTGATTTCTAGTGTTTAAAAATTTAAAGGCAAAAAAAATTTTAAATGCACAAGTAGAAATAATTCACCCACATTATTGAACTCCACGAAAGCATACCCTTCTTGTTCACATTCCTTTCCTGCCCTAGTCTGTACCGTTATTACCCAGTTGTGATTAGAGGTTAACATCATTCATAGGCACTTCTGCATAGTGCTGAATATTTATTATATTGAATGTATATTCTGAGTTTTAATTATCCATTTATGGAACCTTTACATATGTCTAATGTACTTGCTCTTCAAAATCTTGTATTGACCATCGTTGAGCAATGAGCAGCTACCCAGCCATCTCCCATCCCATTCACACATGCTATAAACAATTTGTATGCTTTATGATGCTTTTTAGTTGAGCTTTTTCTGTCTTAACTTGGGATAATTACCAGAGTGGAAATACTGAATCAAACTTCTGTGTTCTTTCTTTGGCACTTAATGCTTACAGTAGACATTTTTCAAAATCAGATATTTAGCGGATTCTGCTCACCCTGTGGAGTTCAGTGGGGTGCCGAGTCATTTTCTGTATGGGTTGAGAGTCAGGCTGTGTAGACTATTGTTGTATAGAGCAAACTACTACAAATCAGACTGAGACCTAGCTATGTCTGCTTTGTAGAGAGTAAGTTTCTTCTCTTAACATCACTTCATGTCTAAAATGGGTCTCATTGTAGTACCTGCTTCATTGAGTTGTCAGCCGCGAGAAAAATGTTCTAGTAGAGAGATGAACAAAGTTCCTGAGATCACAGAGAACTAGAAGAATAATTCAGTTAGATTTTGTCCTTCAAATTCTCAATATTGATATAAAAAAAGCAAATTTTGGGGAGTGGAATATATCACTAACAAAAATAATATTTCGTATACTTTATGATGCCTTTTAGTTTACAAATGACTTTCAATTCCATTTGCTAATCATTGCAGTTTAATGAGGTCAGGCTTTAATCAATAAACATTTGTTGAGTCTCTACCACGTTCCAGGTGCTGTTTTAGGCAGGCACTGGGTAAACCCCAGAAAATATAATAGTAAAAAAAAAAAAAAAATCTCTGCTGCCTGGGCCTTAAATTCTAAAAAGCTATCTCTTTGGTCTGGAACGTAAAGGTTGAGGCCCAGCAAGGCCAACTGATGTGCGCGAGGCCTGGCAGCTGGTGACTGTGGAAGGCAAACCCAAGTCTTCTCACTCCTACTCCAGTGATTTGAAAAAAAAATTTTTTTTTGAGAGACAAGGTCTCATTCTGTTGCCCAGGCTGGAGTGCAGTGGTGCGATTATAGTGCACTGCAGCTTCCAACTCCTGGGCTCAAGTGGGTCCCCCTCCCTCAGCCTCCTGAGTAGGTGGGACTACAGGTGTGCTTCACTGCTGGGCCTCCAGTCATTTTTAAGTAGAAGATATTTACACAATGGATGATTAAAGCTGCAGTCCCCAATCCCAGGGCTCCACCCCCCCACTTCAGTGGAAAAATTATCTTCCATAAAACTTGGGAACTGAGCCACACAGCAGCAGGCGAGGGGTGGCTTCGTCTGTATTAACAGCTGCTCCCCATTGCTGGCATCACTGCCTGACCTCTGCCTCGCCCTTTGCCTCCACCCCCAGCCCCTGTGGAATAATTGCCTTTCATGAAACCTGTCCCTGGTGCCAAAAAGATTGAGGACTGCTTTAGAGGAAAACAGCGCACTTAATGTGAGCCTTCCTCATCCGAATGTGGATGAGTGGTTTTGAAATGACTGTTAGTCCGTCGAGAACCAGAGGTCTCTTTCAGGGTGGTTTCCTCATTCATGAAACTTAACAAATTCTCAAATCACATTCAAAGAGGATTGTGATTTGCTCTTTAAAAGGTGCTGAGATTTGTCTGAAAAGGATGTTTTCACATGTTATAAACAATTCTCATACATTCTAGCATAAATTTACAGTAAACGTATAAGCAACTGTAGCTCATGGAAAAAATACGGGAACATTCTCTTTACTCTTCATTTCACACTAAAACTGTGTCTTAATGAGCCTCTTGCCAACCCCGTTCTGGAAAGATAGTCTTTAAAACTCTCTTTTCTTGAAGCTTGGTAGAGAGCACAACCTGAATTTCCGACAGGAGAAAGGAGAACTAAAACTAGAAACAGCTCTTATGTTTGTTTGAACAACTTGTGAAATGAATAGTTACAAAACATGACTATATTGATAGTTCGTTTTCAAGTGGATGCTCCCCAGCCCCCCTACTCCCCACCCCATGTCATTTCGAGGGTGGTCTTAGGTTTGAATTCTATTGTAGAAGCCTGGTATCTGAAGACTGGAACTTCAGAGACCACAGTCAGGGTGATGCAGGGCATATAAACCGCGAGAGACTTAAACCAAGGAAAGACTTCAGGAAATATCCTGGGAAAAATACATAAATGCACCCTATCTTGAGATAGGTTGGAGGCTGTCCTTTGGAAAAGAAATTTGATGTTTCCTGTAAATTTTTTTTTTCCTTTTAATTATACCAACACCTTGGGTGGTTTCCTATAAATCTTTAAGGAAAGGACAACAACCAGTAGGAGTAGTCTTCAGGGAGAGGAGTCTCAGCATGTTCTGAGGAAGAATTTGGAATGATGGGCCCTCAGTGGATGTGGGTGTCATCCACATCCACTGTTAAAGCTTCTGTGGAATAGTTCTTTGGCAGGAATCCTGCAGATGGTCTTCTGACAAGAGATTTAGGAGAGATGGGCTGAATTATAATACCTCTAAGATCTCTTCCTGCCTCTGAAATACTTTCATTCTAAGTGTTCCAGCTCCTGTCAAGAACACTGTTCTATTTTAAGGAGCTTCTTGTTTAAAGATGAGGGGATGTAAAAAGTCTCCCCCCACCCCCCGTGTATATTACTGTACTTATTTGGTAGATAACCCAGATATTAGAAGTTAATTTAAATGTATTAATAGCATGTCCTATATGCAGGGCACTGTGTTAAGTGACTTGCAGAAATTTTACAGTTACCTGTGGGGTCAATTTTCACAGTTGTATGGATGAAGGAACTGAGGCTAAGAGATTTTAAGTAACTTATGCAAGGCCTTGCTGTGAGTTAAGGGGAAGTAGTAGCCAAGATGCAAATATGAGTTTGACTCCAAAGCCTATATATTTAACAACTACAGGAGAATTGGTTTTTTGTTTCCGTTCCTGGACTTGTGATACCCTCTGTTCTTAGATATATATTGGTCAAGAGTTGGTGTTAGACGTCATCTAAGATTCCTTCCACCTGTGAATGTTGATGATTAAAATGTGTTATTTCCTCATTTATACCAGCCACTCTGCCCCCATTCTTATTAGCCTTTGCAGATGCTACACTCTTCCATAAAGCAGGGGTCAGCAAACTTTTTCTGTAAAGGACCAGATGATAAATATTTTAGGCTTTGTGGGACATACTCGGTGCTTTTTGTTTTTGGTTTTGGTTTTTAAAAAAAATTTTTGTAGAGACAGGGTCTCTTGTCTGTCACCCTAGCTGCTGGAATACAGTAGTGCAATCTTAGCTCACTGCAGCCTTGAACTCCTGGGCTCAAGTGATCCCCCCACTTCAGCCTCCCAAGTAACTGGGACTACAGATGTGTCCCACCATGCCCAGCTTAGACTCATGTTATCAAATAAATATTTTAGGCTTTGTAGGCTATATTCAGTGCTATCATTGTATCTAGAGACAATTTGTAAACAAATAAGTGTGGCTGTATTTTACAAAAACAGGCCTTGGAGGGACCTGATTTGGCCTGTGGCCTGTAATTCGCTGATCCCTACTCCAAAGCCACTTTCCATGGTAGATACCAGTGGTCCTCCATGGTCTCTTTAGGGCTTTGGTTAGTTGTCATACATTTCTGCTTGAATAGATTTAAGGTAGATTGTGTTGTAGTCTGCCATATTTTCCGTCCTGGAACCTGGGGTTGTATTAGCTGGAATGCCCTTAAGGAGGTGCTCTGTGGGAAGTATGTCCTTCTGGCCTGCTGGCGGTACTGAACCCAGTGGTCCCACTGCACATGTACAAAGAAGGCCTGTTCAGACCTGGCTAAAAGTGACAAACTAGGCAGCAGTTAGAGCAAAATACGTCTATATCTTCTAACCCAGCTCGTCAAAATAGATTGTTTATCAAAACAAATTATAGATGGATTTGTATGATGATACCTTTTCGTGTTAGAAACATTGTATGATGTATGCATTTTTGCACATATTTTTATGGAGGTTATGTGTGTGAATGCATAGAAAAAGTAGAAAAGGCCCGACGGTTCATACCAAACTAGTAAGAACCCTCACTCTGGGGAAGTGGGTGGAGAGGAGTGTGGGGTTGGGGCTGGTGACTTTAGCCGTAACTGTTACAGGTTTTTACAGGGAGAATGTCTCTATGCTTTACTTGTGTAATTAAAATTTAGGAATAACAAAAACGATCAGCTTAGTTTCAGCCCATTTATAATCTCCACCAGTCTTCCCAGAGCTATCCTAAGTACACGAACAACTGAGGAGATGCAGTGGGCGTCTGGGAAAGGGCCCTCGTCTCATCCCTCACGGCCTGCTAGATTGTTGCTGTTCCGTGCAATCCTGCACCCCCATTGCACGATAAGGACACAGCCCAGAGTGGACAGGATGAGAACCTCAGTTCTTGGTGACTTCTGGGCTGGGGTTCTTTTTATTTGTGATCTGCCACCTGTCATTTGCGTGGTCACTTAACTTTCCTGCAAGGTTATTATCTAGTTAGCCTTGTGTTCTAGTTGAGGAAAATGAAGATGGCATAGGGCAACTGAGAGACAGCTGAAAAGCCAGGGGAAGGTTTTATGGTAAACAGGATTACAGAAAAAGCTGGATATAGATGGGTCGTTTATTCTTTGTTTAAGGATCAATCAGTCCATTTCCTTGCTAATGGCTTTGCCATTTTTCTGTGTGTTAATCCAGGAGGAATTTTGTTGTCAGAGAATAAAAGGACGTTGTCCATAATTGACTTTAAGCAGCAAACAGTAAAACACTGAGCTCTTCAGCTCCGCCTTTCTTGTAAGTTTATTATTTATTCCCAGTGGTTATGAAAACTAATTTAATCATGTGATAACATACTTCCATAAATTTGGAACCCTAAAATCCAAATGAACTGTTTGTGCATATATATATGTATCTATATATGAAAATAATGTAATAGACACCATTATGGTGGAAACTGATTTCCTTCAGCTGAAGTCATTTGCTATTAAAAAAAAATTAGGTATGACAGTTGTTAATATATATTGTATCCTTCTAGGCTCTGAGAATTGGAAAACCAAGAAGGTTTTGATGTTTTGTGTGGCGCCACCTGAATTAGAAACCAAGATGAACATAACCAAAGGAGGTCTGGTGTTGTTTTCAGCAAATTCTAATTCATCGTGTATGGAGCTTTCAAAGAAAATTGCTGAGTGAGTTATTGTACCATTAAAACCTATATTAAGTAATATTTTAAATTTGATAATTAGGTTAGCGATTGTTAAACTTGAAAGCAGATGTCTTATAGTTAATCTGTATATGATCTCTCTATATCGGGGCTAACCTCTTTGTCCACTGTCACAACTCCATACATATTCATTCATTTACTGAATGCCTCACAAGTGCCAGGGATTGTGTCAGGTGCTATGTATGTATGGAATTATTAATATAAAGAACACTGAAGTATATACCATATGAAAATAGTGTATAGCTTATAGTTGAGTATAGTTTTAGATGTTCATTAAACAAATATTGAACCACTGCTAGGTACTAGGCCTTAATCTAGATGTTGGGGATTAACACTGAGCAAGCGGCCGGGCGCGGTGGCTCACACCTGTAATCCTAGCACTTTGGGAGGCCAAGGCGGGTGGATCATTTGAGCTCAGGAGGTCAAGACCAGCCTGAGCAAGAGCAAGACCCCGTCTCTACTAAAAATAGAAAGAAATTAGCTGGACAACTAAAAATACATAGAGAAAATTAGCCGGGCATGGTGGTACATGCCTGTAGTCCCAGCTACTCGAGAGGCTGAGGCAAAAGGATTGCTTGAACCCAGGAGTTTGAGGTTGCCATGAGCTTGGCTGATGCCATGGCACTCTAGCCCGGGCAACAGAGTGAGACTCTGTCTCAAAAAAAAGAAAAAAAAAACCAAAACACTGAGCAAGCCAGTCAAGACCCTTCTTATAAAATTTACATTTTAGTATGGGAGCCAGACAGAAAGCAAGTCAACGAAACGAATAAGATAATTTCAGATGGTGATAAATGCTATGAAGAAGACAGTGTGAGAGTAATGATGGGGGCAGTTGTTCTGCTTTAGCTCGGGTGCTCAGGTGCCTTTTAAACTGAGGGGATGATTCTTGCATTGAGAAACCTGAGTGAGCCACCAAGTAAAGGTATAGGGCAGAGCCCTCCAGGCAGAGGGGACATTAGGCTCCAGGTCCCTGCAGTGTGCAGGAAGAGGCGTTGGCATGTCTCAGGGATGTGGGCTGGAGCTCAGGGAGCACTAGGAAGATGGCTGGTGAGTCAGGCTGAGCCCGACCGTGCAGGCCTTCCTGGGTTGACATGGGGTGGGGGCGAGGCTGCTAGGTAATGGACTGACATACAATTTAATGTTGACTTCGAGTTTTATAGTAAGAATAACTTTATTTTACTTTACTTTTGTCAATTTATAAGTCTCCTTAAATAATAAAGATGTTGGGTCTATTCTGTCACCGTTTCAGCATTTCCCCCCTTTCTCTTCTCTAGGCGGCTGGGGGTAGAGATGGGCAAAGTGCAGGTTTACCAGGAGCCTAACAGAGGTGAGCGCTCTCGGACACGCTTAACATTGATCTTTTGTGGGATATGTCATATTGGCTCAGCCCTTCATCCTCTGCTATTGAAATGATTTGATTCAGTCATCCAGTTCCATTAGCAAGAAGTTAGGCAGGGAAGGTAGAAGAGAGTAGGTTTTTTAGCTCTCACTAATACCAGCTAGATACGTAACCCTGGTGCAAATCGCATCTGGGGGCTTGAACTCCAGTTCTTAGACCACATTCAATAAAATCTGCATAAATACATGAGCCAGCTGGTCAGCTGAATGAAAACATTAGCTTGACCATTGGTTGAATTTGTCACCTTAGGCAGAATGAGTAAATCCTGTGTGACCACAGTTTTAGTTGGTCATTCTTTACCTCCACCTAAGCTGCCATGAGTTGGACTTCATGAAATCTTGTTAGGAAATACTTTCTGCTAATTGATATATGTCATTACATAATCATCCCAAGTTGTAAAAAAATTCGTTATTTAATCTTTGTAATTTCTTTAGAAATGGTGGATATTTGAAATTATTCTAACAGGAGCGATGGACAGCTTGCATGGGCTTGAGAGTCATACACCTTATCCTTGACAAGTTATTTAACCTTTCTACCCTGTGAATAATTAGGGCTGTTTTGAGGATTAAATGGGATAATTTGTGTACTTAACACAGTTCTTGGCATATAATAGGTACACAATAAATACTTGTTCCTGCTCCTTTTCCACTACAGGATTTTGTCAGGTATTTATTTAAATATTATAAAGCTTACAGGGGGCTTTGATAAAAATTCACAAGTTTGCTGTTCCCTTATTTATCTCCTTTACTGCCTTTTTCCTGATCCCCCATGTAGCTTCAGTAGGGAAAAAGTATAATTGTGGAAACTATGCAGGGAGAGTTTGGAAAAGATTCTGCCTCCAAGGGAATTACGTGGTGTCCTTTGTCTGGAAACTGGCGGGGAGGGAAAAAGGGAGCAGCAGTGTTAATAAGGCTCTGGGGAGGTCGGTCTTCTCTCCAGGTTTCTGAGTGAAAGGAGGGGTCTATTTGGGGTCTGGTGGGAAGGAAAGGGGAAACTAACACTTGTGGATTCCTTACCCAGATACTGAAAAACTGAGTTTAGGGATGATGTCAGGTACAAGGTCCCAGAAATAGCAGAGTCTGGATTCAAAACCAGATGTCTCTGACCCCAAAGCTCGTTTTCTTAACATTACATCACATTCTTTGGTAAACTTGTATTCTGTTTTTTCCAGCTATTTTTTTTTGTTTTTTCCAGCTTTTTAAAATTTTTTTTTCTGAGACACGGTCTCGCTCTGTTCCCTGAGCTAGAGTGCCATGGCGTTGGCCTAGCTCACAACAACTTCAAACTCGTGGGCTCAGGTGATCCTTCTGCCTCAGCCTCCTGAGTAGCTGGGACTATAGGATTGCACCACACATGCTGGGCTAATTTTTTCTATTTTTAGTAGAGATGGGGTCTCGCTTTTGCTCAGGCTGTTCTCAAACTCCTGACCTCAAGTGATGCTCCTGCCTCAGCCTCCCAAAGTGCTAGGATTACAGATATGAGCCACTGCTCCCGGCCTTTTGCAGCATTTTTAATGAAAATGTTCAAACATCCCAGTAAGTTGAAAGAATAATACAATGAACACCCATATGACTATCTACCATCTAGGTTCAACAGTTAACATTTTGCTATATGGGCTGGGTGCTATGGCTCATGCCTGTAATCCTAGCACTCTGAGAGGCCAAGGCAGGAGGATCACTTGAGGTCAGAAGTTTGAGACCAGCCTGAGCAAGAGTGAGACCCCGTCTCTACTAAAAAATAGAAAAAATTAGCCGGGCGTGGTGGTGCTCACCTGTAGTCCCAGTTACTTCGGAGGCTGAGGCAGGAGGATCACTTGAGCCCAGGAGTTTGACGTTGCTGTGAGCTAGGCTGACCCCACAGCACTCTAGCCCCAGCAACAGAGCAAGACTGTCTCAACAACAACAACAAAAAACAACCACATTTCGCTATATGAATATGTATGTATGGAACCATTTGAAAGTGAGTTGCGGATATCAAGACACCTAAGCCCTGAATATTTGACCATGTGTCCCCTAAATACTTTCTCCTACATAAATATGATACCATTGTCACATTTAGAGAAATTAACAATAGTTCTTTAATCATCTAATATCTGGTCTGCATTCACATTTACCCAGTTGTTCTGAAGGGTCTTTTATCACTTTTTTTTTTTTTTAGAGACAAGGTCTTGCTGTGTCCCCCAGGCTAGAATGTAGTGGAATGATCATAGCTTACTATACCCTCAAGCTTATGGGCTCAAGCAATCCTCCCACCTCAGCTTCTAGAGTAGTTAGGACTACAGGCACACACCACTATACCTGGCTAATTTTTAAATTTTTCGTAGTGACGGGATCTGGCTATGTTGCCCACGCTGGTCTCGGATTCCTGGCCTCAAGTGATCTTCCTGTCTTGGCCTCCCAAAGTGCTGGGATTACAAGCATGAGCTACCATGCCTGGCCTATAGCTTCCCTGCCCCACCCCCAAACCAGGATGCTTAGTTAAGCGATATTTTTTTAATATCTCTTTAGTCTCTTCTAATATAGAACATTCCCCTCACCTTCTCTTTTTTCTGCCTATGACATTGACTGTTAAAGAGCTTATCTTGTAAAATGTTCCATTCTGGATTTGTCTAATTATTCCTTGTTGCTAATACCATGTTTTTTGAGAGTAGGGATATTGGGTCATATTTATCTTTGTTCTCACACATATTAATATAACATTTTGTACCTAGTAAGTTCTCAATGGATATGAGTCAAATGAATGTGTATGTAATTTCCTAGTAAGATCTTGTGCTCAGTGTGGTACAGCACTCACTGCTTACACATACAAGGGGTGAGAAGTGTAGATTTGCTTACTTCAAGTCAGAAATGTAATTCCTTCTTAAAGCTGTCACATAGCTGTGTTAAAAAGTGTGATTAATGGCAATATGTTTATTATCCATTGTAGCATCTGAAACCTGAGTTTTGTAACAGTTCCAGTTTCCATATTTTTTAACATTGGGGAATAATGCATATTTTTTATGTGTTTTGAAAAATTTGACCTGTATGCTTTCCCCTCCCATCTTTTTTCCTTTTCCTGCCAGAAACAAGAGTACAAATTCAAGAGTCTGTGAGGGGAAAAGATGTTTTCATCATCCAAACCGTTTCAAAGTAAGTAGTTATCTAGCAGAAATGTTTTCTGGATCTCTGTTTAGGCATGAGGGTTTAGAATCATGGGAGTTGGCTAGACAGGAAGAGTTATGATAGTCTTAAAATTGGTATATCTTACTCTGCTAATTTTCCTGACATAACTGCTGACTTTTTTGTGTTCTTTCAGTGTTCTTGATGGATGGAAATAACCAAGAATTAGAGTTGAGGCTCTTAATGAAAATAGAACCCATTAAGTTTCTTAACAATTAATAGCCAGAATTTGTAAAAGCTTTTATTGCCGATAATTTTAAAGTGATCACTACTTACTATTTTCTTGCATGTGTTAAATGAGCCGAGAAGATACAAGACTGCTGAATGAATGTGTATTCCTGTGTGGTGTGACATTTGACATACGTGTGTTCTGGAAGTTGTTGAGGTCACAAATGTGTAAGCTGGGTGTAGAAGATTCAGTGCAGTGAAGCTGTCTGTGCCACTCTGGAAGGGAGAGTGGTCACATGGAGCCCACTGTCCATTGTACACTTGTCCACATGTGTCCCCAAATGCCTCTGTGTATGGAGTTCTTTCCTCAGCGATTTTTAATAATGTCTAGAAATCCGTTTGTGTAGTGCATCACTTTTTAGCTTAGAGAGTGTGAAAATTGCTGTATGCTGGAGATATATATATATAAATGTCAAAGAAGGGGAAGAAGAGCCAAATTTCAGGGAAATTTAGCTTTGGAACACACATACTTTCACCTAAATTTTGAACATCTCTGTCCCGATCTTTGGTTCATTGAGATGAAGTCACAAAACCCTGCGACTCTCCTGGCAGGAGGAATGGCAGGGGACCTGTCGTTGCATCCCATCGTCCTGGAGAGTGGGTGTGCCCTGAAGGAAGGAGGGTGTGGCAGTGCCTTGGCTTCACCTTGCACCCTGACACCTGGGATGCTCAGCAGAGTGGGCATGGGGGCACCACATGCTCGCTGCCCCTGCTGCCGCCAGGGTGTTAGAGGAGGACGCACCTGTGCATGCACCGCACCCCTCCTCCAGCATCAGGGTAGGGAAGGTGCAAGCACAGAGCAACTTATGCTGCTCCTGGCTCCTGGGTGTCTGCAGTACTTTTGTTTCCTCAGAGAGGTGTGTAATTCCATTGGATAAATGCCCAGAGGTTGTGCAGGTTACCCAAGGGGATAAGTAGGCATTGAAGGCCCCATGGGACTTAGAATTCAGGACTTCAGAAGGAGGACTGCCAATCCATCCCATTTTTAAGCTCTTTTATTTCTTTTCTGTATTTTTGTTCATTTCAACACCGTTACTCTTTGTCAGTTTCGCATTCTTCTAGTCAGAGCCTCTCAGCACCCCCTTCATTTTCTCTCCATGCTTCATTTTGCATTGCAATGTGTGTGCCAGATGCCTGTGTTAACTTGGGTTTTCGGTCTTGTCCAGGTTGCAGAAAGCCTGGACATCATGGTCTTCTTTATGAAATATCATGGAATGGTATTGAAATTTGGTGTTGTCAGATACAGCTTGTACTTCATTTTAATACAGACTAGTGGTAGGCAATAAAAGTTAAGAAAATTTTTAAATTTTAAATTAAGATAATTCTGTCCATTAACTGAAGTTTTTCTGTAATTCAAGTGAGACTTGCATTATTTGAGTTGAGTGATGGAAAGCCTTTTTCTAGCTCACAGAAAAATGGTGCTCCTGGGAACATGGTCTGGGAGCCTTGGAGTGACTACACTCGCTGTCAGTTCCTCTGCTCTTATCCTTCTTGTATAATGCTTTTCCGAAAGTCTCTTAACTCGTCAGATGTCAGGCTTGTTATGGGTAGTGAAAGAGAACCTGCTCACCAAATGTTCTGAGTTTCCATTCATTAACAAATACTTATTTTGAATGTCTGCTATATGCTAGTTACAGTTGTTACAGGAGAGGTGCCTTAATGATTAAAGCAGAAAGATCCTTGTCCTTGTGGAGCTTATATTCTAGTGGAGGAAGACACGGCAAGCGTAATGAATAAATTATCTCGTATGTCAGAAGGTGACGAGTGCTATGGGAAAAATGAAGCAGCACGGGGAGGAACCGGGCGTGCTGGTGGTGAAAGGGTGGTGAGAGAAAGACAGGGCAGGCCTCATGGGGACGGTGACACTTGAGCAAAGACCAGAGAAGGTGAGAAAGTAAGCCAGGTGGCGAGGCAGTGGGGACACCTAGAGCAAGGCCCTCAGTGGCAGTGAGCTGCCCGTGGGAGGGCTGACCGGGGTGGAGCAGGAGGGGAAAGCAGGGGAGGGTTGGGCGGACCATGAAGGGGCCTGGGGACCATTGTGAGGCCTGGGCTTTTACTGTGGGCAGAATGGGAAATCATTTCAGGGTCTTGAGCAGAGGAGTACAAGGCGTGACTTTCACTTTAAGGGCAAGGTGGCTGTGTGTGGAGCCTGCGATGCAGAGGGAATCCAGGAGGACTGGAGCCCCGTGGCCTCAGGCCTGTGTGCAGGCCACCAGGGTCACCCAGTGGAGGCGGTTCAGCCCCAGGGGGCAGTTGTGGAGTAGTGAGATGTGGAAACTTTCTGGATAAGAGAGGAGCCAACAATGGCTCAAGATTTTTGTCCTGAATAAACTGGAGGAACAGTGTTGCTGTCAGCTAAGATGTCAGGAGTTTTCTGGTGAAGCAGGGAAATGAGCGGTTCCGATGGGGTATGTTAAGTTTTGAGATGTCTTAACAGACATTTGAGTGGAATTGTCAAGTAGCAGTTGAATTTGTTAGACTGGAGTTCAGAAGAGAAGCTTGCACTGGAGGTACAAATGTGAGGTTTGCCATCATTTACAAAACTATGAAATTGGATGAGAAGCCCAAGGGATGAGGGGAGACAGGAGAAGACATGTAACAACTCTTAGAGCAGGAGGCTGGGGAGGCAGGCAGGAGGAGACCAGACAGGGGCATCCGTGAAGCCAAGTGAATACAGTGCATCAAGGAACAGGGGTGAGTAACTGTGTCAAATGCTGCTGAGGGCTCGAGAAAGAGGAGAACTAAGGATTGATTGGAGCATGTAGCTAGGTGGCCATTGATGACCTCGAGGAGAGCAAAGCTTCATCAGGATGTGTGTGGGAGAGAATGAGAGCGAATGAATCAGAGATATTGAGTGTAGACAGCTCTCTTGAGGTGTACTACAAAGGGGAGCACAGACATGAGGCAGTGGGGAAAATGGTTAGGAATTGGTCTTGTTTTTTGTTTTTGTTTTTTAAGATGGGGTCTTGCTCTGTCATCCAGGCTGGAGTGCGGTGGTTGTAATCATAGCTCATTGTAACCTTGAACTCCTGGGCTCAAGCAGCTTTGGCAAGATAGGCACGAGCCACCGCGCCCAGCTCAGTTGTTGTTTTTAATGGAGGAAGTAACAGAGTGTTTATAGGCTGATGGGATGAGCCAAGGGAGTGTGGCAGATTAATAGTGGAGGCAGGAGAGGGAGAATTGCTGGAGCAATGACTTCCAGTAGCTGTATAATTTGGAGGGATTAATTTTAGGGTAACTGGCACGGAAAGTTCCTCTGACTGCTGACTGAGGGTAGGCGACTAGCGAGGTGCAGACTAGTGGCAACGGGAGCCTGTGCATGTGCTCCTCCGATGGAGTACTTTTCTTGGTGAAAAAGAAAGTAGGGTCATCAGCAGAGAGCAAATATGGGGGAGCTGATGGCCCGAGAAGAGAGGAATTTATTGGTTTCCTTTTTGTGCTTAGAGCAGCACACTGCCGACACTTGTGAAACAGGGAAACAGTACGTGTCTTAGCTCCCTTGATGGGATTTGCTGGATCTTGGTTACAGGGATGTGAACACCACCATCATGGAGCTCCTAATCATGGTGTATGCGTGTAAGACCTCTTGTGCCAAGAGCATCATCGGCGTGATCCCTTACTTTCCTTACAGCAAACAGTGCAAGATGAGGAAAAGAGGCTCCATTGTCTCTAAATTGCTGGCCTCCATGATGTGCAAAGCTGGTAAGTAGGAATGGCAGGTATTTGACAGTTGGGGACCTGGGAGTTTTATTTCTACTTCAGACATTTCAAAGTATTAACATATTTAAATTAGGATGCTGAACAGAGTACAGTAGTGATGCAGCTTTTAAAGACAATTAGTTTATAAGGAGAAGTCAATGCAGAGAATTCTCTTTCTATTCTCAACTCCCTAAAACACAAGGTAATGAGAATGACTTATTTTTTCCATTTTCTCCTAAATTCTTTGTACTGAAATTATATTGATATGATAATTTACAGTCATATCAGAGCTATTTCGAAAGGGGAAAAGTCATTCTGAACTCCACAGCAACAATTTTTTTTTAGCCTCTTTCCTTTCCCAGGGCAGATAGATATATTTATTTTATTTTATTTTAATTTTTATTTTTTCGAGACAAGATCTCACTGTGTTACCCAGGCTGGCCTTGAACTCCTGGGCTCAAGCGATTCTCCTGCTTCAGCCTCCTGTGTAGCTGGGACAATAGGCGTGCACCACCACACCTAACTCAGATAGGCATATTTTTTAAATCATATATATTGTGTTAGGGATTTTCAGGTAACATCTTAAATATTTTCCCCTTGTTTCTAAATAATTTTCATAGTTGCTATTGTGTGTGTGCACGCTCGTATATGTTTATATGATTATAGAAGGTACACATCACAGATGATATAACACAGATATTTACTGTAGAATGAATTTTCGAAGGTAACATTCCAATAAATGCCAAAGCAAAAATTTTTTTAAACTCAAACTCCAGCAACTTCGATCTACCCCATTGAAAACATTGTGATAAGCAGCTGGTGAAGGGAACAGGCTAGCTCACTGAATCTTCTGGAAAGGTTTCCACCCTCTCTTCCAGCCTTGCTCCTGGACAGGCTACCAGGCTCACTTTCCTGTTCTTTTGGACAAGTATATCTTTTTAAAATTTTTTGTTGCTCATGCTGGAGTGCAGTGGTGCAATCATAGCTTGCTGCAGCCTCAAACTCCTGGAGGTAAGCGATACTCCTGGCTCAGCCTCCTGAAGACTAAAGGCATGCCCACATACCGAGCTAATTTTTAAATTTTTTTGTGGAGACGGGTGTCTCACCATGTTGCCCAGGCTGGTCTCAAACTCCTGGCCTCAAGCACTTCTCCTGCCTTGGCCTCCCAAAGTGCTAGGAATGTAGGCGTGAGCCACCATATCTGGATGCTTTTTAAAATTTTTCATATAGAATTCTCCCTGTATATTTCTAGTGATCATTTCAGATATCCTTAAGGATACAATAGGGGTAAAGGTTCTATATTTTCTCCAATTTCCAGGCTGGTGCAGTTTGTTTTGATATCTTAAGACTGGCTTTGCCATGCCTATTAAGGAAGCTTCAAGGAGATGTAATCTGCTCTATCAGAATTTTTAGAGACATTTCTGTATTACTATTATCTTTGCTGTTTCAAGACTTTAAATTGATATGAAAATCATGCATCTCATAGTACTAAAAAATCTGAACAATAAAGATGCTGAGGTTTTTTGATGGGAGAGCAATTTTCTAATAGTGATTTATTATATATAGAATTTTATATAGTATTTATTACATATAGTGCAACTTCTTTTTAAACTATGTGTTTCTTCACTGGAATGCAGGGCAAGAAAGGGAGAAAAAAGAAAAAAGTTAAAGGAAAAAAAAGAAAAAAGTTAAAAAAAATAAAATAAAAAAATAAACTGTGTATCTCTGTCTGCTTTATTTTCAAAGGTCTAACTCATCTTATTACTATGGATTTACACCAGAAGGAAATTCAGGGCTTCTTCAATATTCCTGTTGATAATTTAAGAGCATCTCCCTTCTTATTACAGTATATTCAAGAAGAGGTGAGCTAGCTCAAACTTTTTTAACATTCTGATTAAGATTGAAAGATATATTTCCATTTCCTTGAGCTGTTCCCAGAGGGTTAAAACTTGATGTAATCTTCTGCTTAAAGCACTGTTATATTTTATAAATGTAATTCAGTGTATCTTAAACTTCTTAATCTGCAATTTATTTTGTTTGCCAAGCTGTTAAAATTGCATTTTCTTTTGAACCTCAAGTACCTAGAATCAGATTAGTCATGACTGTAAAAAGTAACTCACTCTTATTATTGGTCCATGCTTGGTCGGTCCTTTTTTGTGTATCTATCCACCCTCTCTCTGTCCATCCATCTCTAGTTGGGCAGCACCCACTGTCCTACTACCCAACAAGAAAACTAGAATCATCATCATAACTTACATCTGCTCACGTGCTCCTTCTCTGTCCCATTCCCCGCCTCCTTCCCCCCAAGGGAACTACCATTCTGAAGGGGTATTGGATGTTTTATGTATCAATTGAGATGATCATGTGGATTTATTTTTCTTCATTCTATTAACGTGTGGTGTATTACATTGATTTTTCTCATGTCGAACCCCCCTTGCATCCTGGGATAAATCAGGCTTGTGTAATTTTAATATAGTCACAGTCACATTTGTGATTCTTTGATACAAAAGCACTTTTGTGACTTACTGTTTAAGAAGGCTTTAAAATTTTTAATTTATATTATGCTTAGCTATTTTGCTTTTAGGAACTTGTTTTCTTCTTCTTCTTTTTTGCCAGTCAAATTTAGCAGTGGGGGGTTATTTATCAACTTTAGTGACACTGAAGTTAATAAGTTCAGATAACCCACTGCCGTCAAACCAGCCAGAACTGTTTTTCTTCTATGAATTATTTTTCTCTTACATTTCCGGAGAACTTCTTTTCATAGAACTATATTTAAAAGATGTCAGTTTATAGGTTTCTGAGAAATTTTTTTCTGGTAAGAGTACAGGCCTTCTCCATCCTCCTGCAATTACTATAGGCCTTCAGAGGGAAAATGTTTTTAAGTATTTTTGAAAGAGAAAAATGTAAAATATTCTGCTTTTTTTCTTTAAAGTTACACACAGGAAACCTAAAAACCCTAATAAATTCAGAAAATAATATAGACTATAATTTTACCTGAATATTATTCTCAGCTGAGGGAAAGGAAAGGGTGAGAGAGAAATCAGCAAATGTCTTGATGCTGAAGGATTCTGAGGTCCTGGCAGAGAGGAGTGAGAGGGTGAGAACTGTGTGTGTGGGAGAATGTGGTCGAGTTAACAACTATTAATAGCTAGCTGGAGAAACCTGTCGTTTTGGAAGAAATAGAGCAGTCACTGTACACCTGTATGGGCTGATGTCCACATCTTGTGCTTTTGGGGGATGTTTCCACTCAGGACACAGGTATGTTGTGGGCCACTGTCTCAAGGCATAAATGAAACAGCACCTCTTGAGGGTGCCCTGTGAGCCTGAAGAGCGAAGGCTGGAGTGTCTTCATGCTGGCTACAGGGTCGGGCTGCAAGCTCCATGCTAGTCACTGCCATTAGCATAGGCTTCTGCCTCAGGTCCAGGCTGCCTTCTATTAATACTTGAAAAATCCCCATTTTAGGTTTCATTGTTGAAAAGAAGTCAAAATTGAGCCCTCTCTGGTGATGTTTATGGTTCAGCAAACTAGGGAAGTGGTTTTTTTGTTTCTGATGTTGAGCCAATAGTGATGACTCCAAACATTTTAGTTTTAAAATTCTGTCCTTTATTCAAAGAAAAAATTTTAAAAAGCTACATAAAATTAAATACTATATGGGAGTTTACTGTTAAAAAAGAATTTTTATTGTATTGCCTTTTTACAGTGTACTTGTTGTATGCCTTTTGTTTTCATGTGTTAGAGCTTCTTAAAGCAGGGGATAGATACACCATATTTCACTGAATCTAAGATGCTGTCAATCAAGGCTTATATTATTTTTTATGTCACCAAAAAAGAAGAAAGCACTGCTAATTATACTATGGCATGATGCTTTCATGTCACTTAGTGATCCTATTCTGATGCTGACACTTTTCGTGTTTTGATGGTGATACTTTCCTATTTGACAACTTATGCTTTCTGTTTCTCTTGAATTTGTCACTGGAATTTAAGCACCTTCTGCCAGAGTCAGAAGGAACGTTCTAGTACCAGGATGCTTGTAGCCTTGAAACTTTTATCATCTGTTCTGAGGGGTCTGACAGTGTCTCCTGCCTTGAGTCGCATTGCTGCGCAAGTGTCAAGCAGTCGTTTTCAGATTCAGTCCTTTTTATAGCTTCACCTATGGTAGGGATCTCTTCCTTTCTTCGGTTTCATAAAAGCATTTGATTGTTGCTTTGCAAGAACATATGGAATTGTGGTCATTCCTCCAGTGATGTATATTTGATTCACGGACATGGAATTATACCTTGCTGCTCTCTTCCTGTGTCTTTGTGCGGACATGGTAACTTTTCATTTGAATGAAAAGAATCATCATGAACTCTTTCTGGAGACATTTTAAGTGGCAGTCAGACACAGCCAGAATAGAACCAACAGTGCTCTTGCCTCATTTGAAGTGAGGACCGTAGGACCTCTGTGGCCACCATGCATGTGAAAGGAGGAAAAAGCCCATCCTAGCTACTGTTTGACATTGCCCAGTGTGAGACATCCCAGTGTCAGGGATACTAAAATATGACAAAAAGTGGTTTGGCATTGATTAAATACAGTGCATGGTTTCATTTTTTTGCAGGGAGGGGAGGGTTTTTTTGAGACAGGGTCTTGCTCTGTTGCTTGGGCTAGATAGAGTGCAGTGGCATCATCATAGCTCACTGCAGTCTCAAACTCTTGGGCTCAAGCAGTCCTCTTGCCTCAGCCTCCCAAGTAGCCAGAACTACAGGCATGTGCCACCACACCCAGCCAATTTTTCTATTTTTTGTAGAGGCGGGGTCTTGCTATGTCACTCAGGCTGGTCTCGAACTCCTGGGCTCAAGCGATCCTTCTGCCTTGGCCTCCCAAAGTGGTAGGATTAGAGGTGTGAGCTGCTGCGCCCATCCTAGAGTGCATGTTTTTGAAAAGTGATTAGGTATAATGGTAAATTTATGGTAATGGTAAAATAAATGATAAAATAATGGTAAAATGCCCCAACATTTTAAAAGGATAATATGAAGAGTAAATAAAATAGGAGGATCACAATTATTATCCTTTTATGGCATAGTTTGTATAGATCTCATCTTGTCTCTCCAGGTTTTTAGGTCACTTCTAGAGTTATCTGTTTCTGGTTCTGGAGTTGTTTTTCTCCCCGATGGATTGTTCCCCTGAGTCTATTCAAGCCACTGTCATTATCCCAGGAATGAGATATGGCAAGGAATGGGACGAGGGGAGGGTAGTAGCAAAGGAGTATGTGGAGTAGGGCAGTTTGTTTCTTTTGGTTCTGCATTCCCACCAGCAGTACACATAGTAGAACCTGTTTCCCATGTCCTTCCTAATACTTAATGTTACAACTTTGAAAAATTTTGCCAGTTTAGTGAGTAAAATAATATTATATTATTGAAATTTTTTACTTCTCTGATTTCTAGTGAGACTGAGTATCTTATGTGTTTTTGGGGAGGCAGGGGGCAAAATTTCCCCATTAAAACAGAGTTTTATCTCTTTGCTTGTGGTTTGAAGTTTCACCATGTTGTGTCTTTGTGGATTTTTTTTTCCATTCATCTCACTGTACACTCAAGGGTCCCTTTCATTCTTTGGGGATTTTTTTTCTGTTAATTGATTATTTCATTCCCTCTATTTCTTTTATTCTTTTCCTTTGGGAACTGTCAGATCCTAGAAATTTGGATCTAGTCTCTATATTGTAACTTTTAAAAAATTATTTCAATTTTCTCATGCTCATATATAAGCATTCTGGGACAATTGGCTTGATCCTCAGAAGTCTGTTCTTAAAGCTGTGTTCACTCTGTTGCTCAGCCACCCAGTTATTGAGTTTATTATTTAGGCCATAATAACTTCCTCCTCCTTGATTTCTTTTTAATTCTTTATCATAACAACTCATTCTTTCTTTATGCATATGGTTTCCTGTTTTAACATCTGAAGAGACAGTAGACCTGTTTTTATTGAAGAGTCCTTTCTTTTAAGTGTCCTATTATTTGTTTTATTAAATGTTTCCTTGGTTGGTTGTTAGATTTTTTCTTGGCTGGGTTTGGTACTGTTTGATGATGTTTGATGAGGCAAGGACATACATGAAACAGTTTAGAAAAACTCCCAGAAAAAATAATTAAAGTGCCTAAATGAAAATAACTCTGAGACCAGGGAAATTAGGCTTTCTTGTATTAAATATGTGCATCTACTCCATGTGATTATGCTGGGTGCACCTATACTAGATCCTTCTTCAAATCAGTCAGTATTTTCTTTGTTTACTGAGTATTATTTAGTACTCTTAATGTGCTAGACATTATACAAAATGCTAAATGTTGATAACCACTTATATTAAAGTTTATTGGTGTAATTGCGAGAAACAAAGCAATGGGAATATATTTGAACAAAATAACTTAATGAAATGGTTAGATTTCAAGAACAGAATCTGAAAATATTGCCAAGATGGAGTCAGATACAACAAACCACTGCTCAGTTGAAAAGTGGTCCTATCTTCTATACTTTCACACCTTAAGAATGAGTACATCTTTGATTAAGACAATCTTTAGCACAGATTACTTAAATTTTCAACAGTAAAAAGACTCCAAAGCAGCTGATATTTTAGTTTTTTTTTTTTTTTTTAAGGACTCTAAATATCTTTTAAAAATTACACTGGGCCGATTGTCCTTTAACAAATTGGTTTCTTTGATATGTCATGATTGCAGTATGCTAAATAGTCATCCGTTTGGAATTTGTCTTAGAATCAGATTGGATTTATACCATCCATGTACTATGAGATTATATGGAGGCCAACGGCCTGTAATCCCAGCACTTTGGGAGGCTGAGGAGGGAGGATCACTTGAGGCCAGGAGTTTGAGATTACAGTGAGCTGTGATCATGCCACTGCACTCCAGCTGCCTGGGGGACAGAGTGAGACCCTGTCTCTAAAAAAAAAAGAGAGAGAGAAAGAGAGATTATATGTAATTAGGATTCAGAAGAGGACTTCCTTTTGACTTTATAAAAGTATCTTTACACTGAGTTATCAGTATTTGCTGGCATAGAGATATGAGCTAATCACTGATTATCCCTACTTTTTTCTTAAAAGAAATCTGAGTGGCTTATACTTTAGTAATATTTTTTCCTGTGTAGGTATTTCTTCATTTTCCAAAGCAGATTTTACTTTGATCCTTTTCTTTTTGGGAATACTTCCAAGTAACCAGATGACATTTTTGAGTTTGTTGGAGTATTCCTTTTTGCTGATTATGAAAATAGCCTCTTGGAAACATGTAGTAATCTCTAATCTCTTGCCTATCACAGATTCCAGATTATAGGAATGCAGTCATCGTGGCCAAGTCTCCAGCCTCTGCTAAGAGGTAGGTGGGATCTCACGATCTGCTTCTAAGGATCATGTTGCTGATGGATTCCTAGGCATTGTAAACTGGACTTCAGTGGTTCCCACTAGTATCCCTTATTTTTCTTCCTCGGACTGATACTTTAAGATTGTTCTGCCAACTCCACTTACTAAGTAAATATTTTAGTTTCCTCTTTTTTTTCCATTCCCAGTCTATGACAGCCAATCATATTTCTTGACCCAAGCCATCCAGATCTGGGGAATATAATCTAGTGCTTCCCTGACATCCAGATTGGCAAGCACTCTTCTATCTTTAAGTCTGGCATGGCAAATATGCTTTGCAGTTGTTTATTGGCTCTTATTTGAAGAAATCAATAATTTATTAGCAGAGCTGTATCCAGCTGAGAGGCCACATATTTGTATATTAAAAAGTGACATTTTACAAAACTGAAAAACCCTGAGGTATACAAAAGAGCCAGCCCTGAGAGTGACAGTAGAATGAGTTATATCTAACCTAGAGTAACTGATGAGTCACTTACGTATACTGAAAATTATATTTTGGTTGAGAGGACTTCCATACCAGTGTTTTGTGGAGAAGCCACTCCGTTGGAGAGGGGAAGAACAAAATCACATGTACGACTAAAGTCTTGTCCTAAAAAAGCCTTTTAAAGTTATTTTCCAATTGAATATCTTTGCTCACTGCATCTGGTTGAGACCTTTGAGGTGAAAGAAAGGGCAAGGTACCTCAACCCAGGGCCCATGGGGCTATTAGTATTGCAGGATGAAGGAGGACTTGCACATAGTAAGCCATTGATTTAAAAAAGTATTGCAGGCCGGGCACGGTGGCTCACGCCTGTAATCCTAGCACTCTGGGAGGCCGAGGCGGGCGGATTGTTTGAGCTCAGAAGTTCGAAACCAGCCTGAGCAAGAGCGAGACCCTGTCTCTACTAAAATTAGAAAGAAATTAATTGAACAACTAAA